>JAKSZT010036484.1:72943-92208 GCA_026826555.1 Tolypeutes matacus
AACATGCCCACCCCATGTCTCAGGTTGTGTACTTATATCCTTTCTAGTTTTCTTGTTTATTAATAAACTCCTTACTCTCTTACCTACCCTATGGTATTTCCTTAAATTATTTTATGTGACATAGCCAAGAACTTAGATGCCCAAACCCAGAGCATTCTGCTAACATGAGGAGTGGGTAGGATGGGTCCCAGGGACAAAGGGAATGGGTATTCCCTTGGCTTATCCTAGTTGTGCCAGGGAAGGCAGAGAAAGCCAGATGTAGACCATAGTGTGCACCATTTATTTGCAGGTCCTGTGGGTTAAGGGTTCCTGAGAGCTGAAAAGAGGTCTAGCAGGTGATGAGGCTTGACCTCAGAAGTCTGGGTCTCTGCTGTCCTTGCAAGGTCAGGGCTTGTGTGGTACTGGGGCATCTACAGAAGGGCTGGGATGCAGTTGCCTGTCTATGTCACTGTGGGTAGGGTCAAGGTGGAGAAGGCCATGCAGGTGGGGGGAGGAGTGTGAGGCATTGGCTAGAGGCACCATTCATTGGGTAGTGGTGGCCAAAAGAAGAGGGAGGGAGAGAGATGTGGCTAACAAAAGCACCTGATATTCCCATATGGTCTCCCATCCAAATACTAACCAGACCCAATCCAGCTTAGCTTCAGAGATGAGCAACATCAGTCATGTTCAGGGTGATAGTACAGATAACTGTGGTTGCTGTGACCTGGACCTTCAAGAGTCAGCACTGGATGGTGCTATGGAGTCTCACCCAGCACTGGGACTGCAGGCCCCCACTGCCTGAAATCTGCTTGCTGCCACCAGCTGCAAGTACATCTCAGATAGAGTGGTATGCCTCTTGCTTGGCTTGCATCAAAACAATGGGGTGACAAGGGCAGCTAAAAGGCAGGCCAGGCATTGAGACCACACTGGCAATGTCTGGCTACCTGTACAGAAAACCAGAGTCCAACAGCAACCTGGGGTCCTGGGCACTCTGCAAGGTGGGTTACAAATAGGAGGGTCTCTGCTTTGCTTCTGACATACCACCAGGTCAGTCATCCTCAGGGGTTGTGTCCTTGGTCTTGCCCCACCCTGCCTAGCCTGGCTCAGTACCTGGAAGAGTCCCCCACCCCCCACACAACAACCACACACACCTCCTTTCCCAGTCCATGTGTGCCCATGCCCACCACTGCAGGGACTTAGCTTTCCCTAATCATCCAGCCCAAACAACCAACACTCCTGCTGGCTCCCCCAGCTGGTAGCTGCCCAGCCTGGGTGGAAGTTCCTGCCAGGTCCATCCAGGGGATTGACTGAGCATACCAGACCAGGGTCAGGAGGAAGCCTAAGGCCTTGTTTACTGCCCAGCACTCAGGGAAAATCTCTTCATCTTCTCTAGCTGGTCCAGTCCAGAATGTCCCCTTGCCTAGCCTCACACTGGGTGCACCCCTCCCACCCAGCATCTGTGGAGGAGTCCATGGCACTCCTGTTATTGGTCAGCTTCACATGAGCACAGAACTTGTCCCATGCCAGGCCCAGTCTGCAGCCTTCAGATCCAAGTCATGCTTCCAGGGGTCTTGTGAGAAGGATATGTACAAATTCTCAGTGGCATTGTCTCAAGCATATTAAACTTGTCCTTGGTTTCAGCAGCTTATAAACCACAGTTTATATATACTTGTGCAAATGACTATGTGCAAGGTCTTCATGAGCCTTTCTCAGCCAACCACTCAAAGATAGAAAGCAATTACTTTTCGTCTCTGAAGAAAGTTACAGATTTACAGGTTCTCCTGACACCATTCTTTCTGGTTTTGATTACAGATGAGACATTATCTTATTCCTGTTAACAAAATTGAGAAGTTCTGGTTAATATCTTTTGGGGACCTAAGTGCAAAGAGTAAAGTTCTAAAATTAGATTAATAGAAAACCAACTCAATTAGTGTATTAGAATTTTCAGAGCTACTTAAGTGAAAATTTTTTTCAGTAAGCACATTTTCCAGCTATCAATGTCAAAAAATGAGTCCTTATTCAGCTAATATATAATCGTTTGGTTATGCTATTGTCTAAAAGAAGTTTAGGTAATGAATCTAATGCCTGTTGCTGTGCAGCTCTAGCTCAAGGAGTAGATTCAGTAAGTTCTCCTATTCTGATAGATTTCTAAGTTTTCATTTTTCTTAACCTCAAGCCAAGGTAGCAACAATCAACTAAAAGAGGCAAACCCAGAATCATAAACTCCTTGGGTAAATCCTTTTTTGTCTCATAATATATATTGTGGGAACTAGCACAATCAGAAATTTCAGATTCATTATAAACTTGATGAGACCAAGTACACATTGCCCAGACATTTACCAGCTATTAAGAGCCCAGTCAAATACATTTTCAAACCCCCCACAAATTTTACAGGAAGGAATAATGGCTTTAAAAAACAAGAAATGATATTCATGCAACCTATTTGCAGGACAGACACTTCTAACACCATATCATCAGGAAGTATCATTGGCTTGAACCCAAGTTATACAAATAGATAGCTGGGGATAGAATAAATTAGGAATTAAGTACAACCAACTAACTAATTAATTTAGGGATTAAATGCTAAAAATTTCTGATAGTTTGAAATTAGGGAAAAATTAAACTGAAGGCAAAACTCTAACCAGATGTCTTATAAAAAGACAACTGCATAAACATCGTTCACATACATAAATTTTAAAACATCTTGAATCTCAAAATTGATCAGATAGCTCTGCAATTGGTATGCTATAATAGAGAAAATCCCCATGTATGGAGGAGGATAATGTGTATATGAAACTAACATGGGCAGGATTTTCATTGGATACTATCACTAGAAAATCGACCTAACACAGGCACCAGGCCATGGAATGGAAACATACTGAGGCATATGCAAACAATAGAAGTGGGAGTATAGAAGGTCTGGGAGATGGCCTTTAGGTGTGTCTCTGACTTAACACATTAGATTCTCCAGTGTGCCCCCTGTAGGCACCAGTTATTGTATATTGGGCTACTTATTCATGTCCTGAAATAGTGTTGCCCATTGTGATATTAAATTCAGGTGGGCTCAAAAGAAACAATCCTCAGAAACAACTCACACCATTTTGTAACAATAGTCATATGGAACACCTTCCTGGGATGGCCTGGTGACATTTAGGCTTTCAAATAAAAGGAAGCATTTCTTCCCCAAAGCTGAGGCACTCTGTATGGAGAGTTATTGGGCTTCAAAGATATCTAGCATGGCCAGTGAACTCTATCCCTCTTTTCTTTTTCTTTATTTAACTTTATTTTGTACACTTAATAATTGAAAATATAAACAATTAAAAACTAAAAGGAAAACACAGTTGAATAAAAACCTACATATCTCAATTAAATGTACTGGATACCTATAAATGTTTAAAATCATACAATATGTTACACAATATATTTGGTTCACACTAATGCAATCATATAGTATTTGTCCTTTTGTGTCTGGCTTGTTTTGCTCAACATAATGTCCTCCAGGGTCATCCAAGTTGTCCTATGCTTTATGACTTCATTTCTTCTCTGAGCTGCATAATATTCCATCATGTGAATAGACCACAGTTTGTTTATACATTTGTCTGTTGATGGACACCTGGGTTGTTTCCAACTTTTGTCAATTGTGAATAATGTTGTTATTAACATCAGTGTGCAGATGTCTGTTCATATCATAGCTTTCAGTTCTTCTGGGCATATACACAGTGGTGGTATTGTAGGGTCACGTGGCAAATCTATATTCAACTTTTTAGGAACTGCCAAAAAATCCTCCACAGTGGCTGTACCATTCTGCAATACCACTGTATTAGTCAGCCAAAGGGGTGCTGATGCAAAATACCATAAAACAGTTGGTTTTTATAAAGGCTATTTAATTAGGGAAGAAGCTTACAGTCACCAGGCCATAAAGCATAAGTTTCTTCCCTCACCAAAGTCTATTGCTACATGTTGGAGCAAGATGGCTGCCAATGTCTGCAATGGTTCAGACTTCCTGGGTTCCTCTCTTCCTGGGGCTTGCTTGTCTCTGCGATCAGCTCCTCTGTTATCTCCATAAGGTCAGCTGTAGACTATGAGGCTTTCTAGGCTTTGTTTCTCTCCACAAGGTCAGTTGTAGACTCTCAGGCTAATGGCTCGTATCTATTCTGGGGCCTTCTCTCCTTCTTCACTACCAAACTCTTCCATCTGCTGGCCTCTTCAAGCTCCAGCATCAAAACTCAGACATCAGAACTCCAGCTCAAAAACTGCTTCAACTCTGTCCTTTGCCATGTCTTTTATATTTGACTCCCCAACCATCAAGGGGTGGGGCTCAACACCCTACTGACCTGGCCCAGTGAATGCCTTAATCATAACTTAATCATGCCCAGATTAACAGACAATTTTACAAGCATAATCCAATATCTATTTTTGGAATTCATAACTATCAAACTGCCAAACTGCTACAACCACCAACAGTGAATAAGTGTTCCTGTCTCTCCACATCCTCTACAACACTTGTAGTTCTCTGTCTTTTTAATAGTGGCCATTCTGATAAGTGTGAAATGTTATCTCAATATTGTTTTGATTTGCATTTCCCTAATCATTAGTGATGCTGAACATTTCATGTTTTGTTTTGTTTTTTTGTCATTTGTATTTTTTCTTTGGACAAATGTTTATTCAAGTCTTTTGCCCATTTTTAAATTGAGTTGTATGTCTTTTTATTATTGAGTTGTAACATCTCTTTATATATCCTGGAAATTAAATCCTTATTGGATATGTAATTTCCAAATATTTTCTTCCTATTGACTTGGTGGCCTTTTCACCCTTTTGACAAAGTCCTGTGAGGTGTAAAAGTGTTTAATTTTGAGGAGGTCACATTTATCTATTTTTTCTTTTGTTGCACATGCTTTGGTGTAAGGTCCAAGAAACCACTCCCTACTACAACATCTCGAAGATGTTTCCCTACATTTTCTTCTAGTAGTTTTATGGTCCTGGCTTTTATATCTAAGTCTTTGATACATTTTGAGTTGATTATTTATAGGGAGTGAGATAGGGTTCCTATTTCATTCTTTGGTTATAGATATCCAGTTGTCCCAACACCATTTGTTGAAGAGATTGTTTTGTCCTATTAATATTAACTTGATAGGTTTGTCAAAAACCAGTTGACTCTATAGATGAGGGTTTATTTCTGGGTTTGCAATTCTATTCCACTGAATGATGTGTCTATCTTTATGCCAGTAACATGATGTTTTGACCACTGTAGTTTTGTAATATGTTTCAAGGTCAGGCAGTGAAATTACTCCCATATTGTTCTTCTTTTTTAGAATGCTTTTGGCTATTCAGGCGCACTTTCCCTTCCAAATGAATTTGGTAATTGTCTTTTGTAATTCTGTAAAGTAAGCTGTTGGTATTTTGATTGGTATTGCATTGAATCTAAGTTTGGGTAAGATTGACATCTTCATGATATTTATTCTTCCAATCCATAAACATGGAATGTTTTTTCCATTTCTTTAGGTCTTTTTAAATTTCTTTTAGCATTGTTTTGTTGTTTTCTGCATATGCGTCCTGTACTTCTTTGGTTAAATGGGTTCCTAAGTATTTGAGTTTTTTTGTTGCTTTTGAAAATGGAATTTCCCCCCTGATTTCCACCTCAGATTGTTCAGTATTAATATACAAAAACATTACTGATATTTCCATGTTGATCTTATATCCTGCCACTTTGCTGAACTCATTTATTACCTCAAGTAGCTTTGTCATGGATACTTCAGGATTTTCAAAGGACAGGATCATGTCATCCACAGTGAGAGTTTTACTTCCTCTTTTCTTATTTGGATGCCTTTTTTTTCTTGTCTAATTTCCCTAGCTATAACTTCTAGTACAATATTGAATAACAAAGTGACAGTGGGCAACCTTTTCTTGTTCCTGATCTTAGAGGGAAAGTGTTCAAACTTTCCATTGAGTATCATATTGGCTGTGGGTTTTTCATATATGCCTTTTATCATATTGAGGAATTTTTCATCTATTCTTATCTTTTGCAATGATTTATCAAAAAAGGATGCTGGATTTTGTCAAATGCCTTTTCTGCATTGATTGAGATTATCTTGTTTTTTCTTGATTGATTGCATTGATTGATTTTCTTATGTTGAATCAGCCTTGCAGACAAGGAATAAATCCCACTTGGTCATGATGTCTAAGTCTTTTGATATGCTGTTGGATTCTATTTGCAAGTATTTTTTTGAGAATGTTTGTATCAATGTTCATTTTAGAGATTGGTCTGTGATTTTCTTTTCTTGTAATATCTTAATCTGGCTTTGGTATTAGAGTGATTTTGGCTTCATAAAATATATTGGGTAATTTTCCCTTCTCTTCAATTTTTTGGAAGAGTTTAAACAGGATCGATCTTAATTCTTTTCAAAATCCTTGGTAGAATGCACCTGTGAAGCCATCTAGTCCTGGCCTTTTCTTTGATGGGAGATTTTTGATGACAGATTCCATCTCCTTAAATGTGATTGATGTGTTAAGTTCTTGTATTTCTTGTAACATCATTGTAAGTTGGTTGTGCATTTTTAGGAATTTGTCCATTTCATCTAGGTTGTCTAGTTTGTTGTCATACAGGTTCTCATAATATCCTTTTTGTGATTCATTTTATTTCTGTGGGTTCAGTTGTAAATTCCCCCCTTCCATTTCTGATTGTGTTTATTTAACTCTTTTCTGTTTTTTTTCTTTGTTAGTCTAGCTAGGATTTTGTCAATTTTATTGATCTTCTCAAAGAACCATCTTTTGGATTTGTTGATTATCTCTGTTGTTTTTTTCCTCAATTTCATTTGTTTGTGCTCTAATCTTTATTATTTCTTTCTTTCTGCTTCCTTGGGATTGGTTTGCTCTACTTTTTCTAGTTTCATTAGATGTTCATTACATATTTGTGTTTAGCTCTTTCTTCTATTTTAATAGAGGCATTTAGGGTTGTAAATTTCCCTTTCAAGACTGCATTTATTGTAACCCATGTTTTTATTGAATTTATCTTTTATTTATTTTAAAAGTTACTTAGATTACATAAAATATTACATAAAAAGATATAAGGGGGAGTGGAGGTGACTCAAGTGATTGGGCTCCTGTATACCATATAGGTGGCCCAATGTTGATTCCTGGAGCCTCCTGGTGAAAAGCAAGCTGGCCCACATGGTGAGCTGGCCTGAGCCGAGTGCTGGTGCATGCAGAGTGCTGGCCCACACAAGAAAGCTGACCTGTGCAGGAGTGCTGACCCATGCAGGAGTACTGGCCTGCATGGAGTGATAGCCCATGTGGAGAGCTGGCACAGCAAGATGATGCACCAAAAAGAGACAGAGGAGAGACAATAAATGATGCAGCAGACCATGGAGCTGAGGGGGTGCAAGAGATTGAACAGCCTCTCTCCCACTCCAGAAGGTCCCAGGATCATTTATGAGTGCTGCCTAAAGAGAAGACAACCACACACAGAGAGAACACAGTGAGCACAAAGACAATGAGGGGCAATAGAAATAAATAAATAAATCTTTAAAATATATAAATATAAGGGATCTCTGTATGCCCTACTCCCCACACCTACCACTTTTCCCCACATTAATAACTTCTTTCATTTGTGTGGTACATTCACTGTAATTGATGAACACATTTTGGAGCATTGCCACTAAGCATGGATTATAGTTTACATTGTAATTTACAGTCTCACCCACTCAATTCTGTAGGTTATGGCATGATATATAATGGCCTGTATCTGACATTGTAATGTCACTCAGGTCAATTCCAAGTCCTGAAAATGTCCCCATATTGCACCTCTTTTTCCCTCTTCCTGACTAGAGAACCTTCAGTGGCAACTGTCTCCACATCAATGACATAATTTCTTCCATTGCTAGAATCACAGTAAGTCTATAGTAGAATACCAGTAAGTCTACTCTAGTTCATATTTTATTCCCCAATCCTTAGGATTCTGGGATTGTGGTGCTTACTCTGCCTCTAATTGAGAGGGGACTTTGATCCCATATGGATGATGGGTGGACACTATTGGCTCCTTGGTGTGGTGGTTGTCCATCCTCACCTCCTTGTTAGTTCTCTGGGATAAGTCCAATGAACTGGACAGTAGGTCTGGCAACTCTGCTGAGGCACAGGGTCCAGCTGGCACATGGATATTCCAGAGATTAAAGTCCCTTGGATGTATACCTACCAACTCCAGCACCAACTATAGGTTCAAACAAAAGGGACAGAAGAGTCATGTGTAGAGAAGTCATATCTGAGTCCAACTCTGTCATACTCAGGAGCACAAACTCCAAAGTAGGACCCACTGGTAAGGCACAAAACTCTGGAGCTATCTTACATGACCATATGACCTGGGTGTGTCCAGAGACATCAGGAGGCCCACTGTTTTGGTTAGTATCTTCCTTGACCATCTATGAGATCCTGCTGAGGTGTGTATATGTATTACCTCTCTGATGACCTCCCAACTAACTTTGAAGTCTCTTAGCCATATACATTCATTTGTCTTTACTTTTTCCACCCTTTATTCAAAGTGTTTTTCCAGTTGTATCACCAGCCAGTGCTTGGTAGTAATCCCTTGGTACCAGGGAGGCTCTTCCCCAGGAGTCATGTCCCTTGTTGGTGGGGGAGTAATGCATTTATATGCTAAGTTTGTCTTAGAGAAAGGCCACATTTGAGCAACAAGGAAGCTCTTAGGAAGTAACTCAGGCACTCTACAACACTAGGATAAGTTGTAAATTCAAGAGCAAAAAGATCATAAGCATAGTCATCAATTTCAAGAGCCCATCAATTGACCATCTTTCTTCACTCGTCATTGCCCGTGTACTGGGGTATTGATGCTGTTCCATTAGATAATATGGCAAAGCTCCCTGGGATGGGAATTCAATAACCTTTTGTTTGTTGTGTGGTTCTCTACCCACTGTGGCAATTCCCGTATGAACATTTGAGCCTATTTATATACCTTACGTGTATGTCCAGGTGAACTTCCTCCCATGTATCCCCCATTACTGACACTCCACCCCATTGATCCTCCCCTGCCATAGTTGTAACCATTCTATGATCCAAAACATTTTCAAAAATGAAGCCAAAATATTGCCAAATATTATTAATAAGAAAATGAAATAATAATGATTGGCTTAAACATAAGAAATAAAATATATAATAATTTAGGGAGATTAAAACTAAAACAAAGTAAAAAATGGAATATTAGAAAAATGAAAAATATTTTTAAAAGTAAAAAAATAAAATAAATTTTTGGTGTTTTATCTTTCATCACTGTAATATCAGTTGTCCTGTATGTACAGTGGCATTTTATTCCATTTCTTCCCCTGTGTCTTACTTTTTTATATATTGTCTTCAAATAAGCTTTAGGTCACAGTAAAACTACATACAGAATATAGGGGGCACCCATATATCCAACATTCTTCCCCTTTTCCCCATTTGATATTAATATTTTTTTTTACATGTGGATAGTACATTTGTTAAAACTGATGTATAAATATTGAGACATAGCTACCAACCATGGTCAGTGGTTTACATTATGGTTTACATTTTAAATAATGCTTTTATAATTTTTTGATTAAATTTAACATGGCCTGTATCCATCATTGCAAAATCATGCAGAACACTTCCATTGCCTCTTAAATATCCACTGTTCAATCTATTCCATTCTTCTCTTCCCCACCTTCAGGGCCCACAGTGACCACCAGGCTTCACTCCTTGAAGGACAAGATTCATAAATACTTACAATAATGCTGAGGGCTGGACACATTAGTTTGACTTCCCCTATTAAGAACTGTCCATGCTCTGAAGAGACACACCACCCTCTAAGAACATATCGGGACTCCCCAGCATTGGAGTCTATCTCTTTCCCACTCATAATGTGGGTCTCCAAACAGTGATACAGCACACTATGACAAAATGATCACTCACATATCCTCTAGAGGACTGTCCCAGTGTGCCCTGTTCTAAGTGTTCCCCCATTCAACACCTTAAACCAGAAACCCTTTCTTGACATATTGCTATAAGAATTTTCTCAACATTGTATTTTCACCCATGTACCCATCAATCCCCAGTGTTCACCTGTGTCCTCTTCAAAACCTTCCCCCAGGTCCACGGACCATGTAACGCATCCTCCCCACCCTATTCCCTGTCAAGCTTGCACCACCCAACCCAATAGTATCCCTATGCCCCTGTCATATTTCTTCACTTCACAACTACTCAATTCTACCTTATCATAGATTTTGCCCTTATGATCGTTGGATCACAACCTTCTCCCTTCCTATTTCCCATAAACCTATCTTCCAGACTCTGGTTCTCTGATTCAGCTCAATTTCCTTAATTCACAACAGAGAAGTCCTACAATGTCTGGCATGCTTCACTCAACATAAAGTCCTCAAGATTTGTCCATGTTATCCTATGTGCTAGCACTCTATTCCATCTTACAGCTGAGTACTCTTCCATTGTATGTATATATCAATTTTGTTTCTCCATTCATCTGTTGAAGGGTATTTAGGTTGATTTCAACTTTTTACAACAGTGAATAATGCCACTATGAACGTTGGTGTGTGTATATATGTTCGTGTCCTTGCTTTCAGTTCTTCTGGGTATATACTCAGCATTAGAATTGCTGGGTCACATGGCAGATCTATAGTTAGTTATTTGAGGAACTGCCAAACTGTCTTCCACAATGGCTGGACCATTCTACATTCCCACCTGAAATGGATAAGGGTACCTATTCATTCACATCCTCACCAACAATTCTAGTTATCTGATGTTTAATGGCCACCAGTCTAATGGGTGTAAGAGAGTATCTTATTGTAATTTTGATTTGCATTTCCCTAATAGCTTGTGGTGTTGAGCATCTCTTCATGTGATTTTTAGCCATTTGTATCTCTTCTTTGAAGATGTGTCTGTTCAAATCACTTGCCCATTTTTAAAATGGATGGTTGGTTTTTTTTGTTTTTTGTTTTTTTTTTGAGAAGAATTTCTTTACATATGCAGGATATTAGGATTCTATCAGATATATGGTTACCAAATATTTTTTCCCATTTGGTAGGCTATGATTTCATTTCCTTATCAAATTTTTTAGAGGTGTAAAAGGTTTTAATTTTGATGAACTGTCTTTTATCTATTTTTTTCTTTCACTGCTCATGCATTGGGTGTGAAACTCATGAAATGATTTCCTATTTCAAGGTCCTGTAGATGCTTCCCCATATTATCTCCCAAGGTCTTTATGGTCTTGGCTTTATGTTTAGATCTTTGATCAATCTTGAGTTCATTTTTGTATAATGTGTGAGATGGTGTTCCTCTCTCATTCTTTTGGATATGGATATCCAGTTCTCCAAGCACCATTTGTTGAAGAGGCCATTCTCTCTCAGTTGACTTGGCGTGGTGGCCTTGTTAAATGTCAGATGACTGTAAGGATGTATATCAGAATCCTCAATTCAGTTCCATTAGGTGGTATGTCTATCCTTGTGCCAATATCATGCAGTTTTGCCCACTGTAGCTTTGTTGTATGTTTTAAAGTCTGATAGGGTGCTTCCTCTGATTTCATTTTTCTTTTTCAATATGTCTTTTGGTATTTGGGGATTCTTGTCTTTCCAAATAAATTTCATAGCTTTTCCAAATCAGTAAAAATGCTGTGTTGATTTTTTGGGGATTGTATTAAATCTGTAGGTTAGTTTGAGTAGGATAGACTTCTTAATGATATTTAGTGTTCCTATCAATGAACAGGGAATGTACTTCCATTTATTTAAGTCTTCTTTGATTTCCTTTAACTGTGTTGTGTAGTTTTCTGTATATAAGTCCCTTACATCTTTAGCTAAATTCATTGCTAGGTATTTCATTCTTTTAGTTACTATTGTAAATGGTATTTTTTCTTGATTTCCTCCACAGATTGCTTGCTATTGGTGTACAGAAATGCTACTGATTTTTGATCATTGATCTTATAGCCTGTGACTTTACTGAACTCATTTATAAGTTCTAGAAATTTTGTTGTAGATGTCTCAGGGTTTTCTATTTACAGGATTATGTCATCCACAAATAGTGAAATTTTTACTTCTTTCTTTCCAATTTGGATGGTTTTATATCTTTTTCTTGCCCTAGTGCTCAAGCAAATACTTCTAAGACAAAGTTAAATAGGAGAAGTGATAGTGGGCATCCTTGTCTTGCTCCTGATCTTAAAGGGAAAGCTTTTAAGATTTCACCATTGAATGTGAGGTTAGCTGTGGGTTTTCCATATATGCCTTTTATTATGTTCAGAAAGTTTCCTTCTATTCCTATCTTTTGCAGTGTTTTTATCAGGAAAGTTTGTTGTATTTTGTCAAATGCTTTTTCTGTGTCTATAGAGATGATCATGTGATTATTTTCTTTTGATTTTCTTATTTTGTATACCCAGGCTGAAACCACTTTGTCATGCTGTATAATTGTTTGATGTGTGTGTGTGTTTTAATACAATTAGCAAGTATTTTGTTAAGGATTCTAGCATCTCAGTTCATTAGAGAGATTGATCTGTAATTTTTCTTTCTTGTGGCATCTTAATTTGCCTTTGGTATTAGGGTAATTTAGGCATCACAGAATGAGTTAGGCAATATTCCTTTTATTTTTTGGAAGAGATTAAGCAGGATTCTTGTTAGTTCTTTCCAGAATGTTTGGCAGAATTCACCTGTAAAGCCCTCTGGTCCTGGGCTCTTCTTAGTTGGGGGGATTTGATGACTGACTCTATAACTTTCTTTGTGATTATTCTGTTGAGTTCATTGATTTCTTCTTTCATCAATGTAGGCTGCTTGTGTGTTTCTAGGAATTTGACAATTTCCTCTAAATTGTCATTCTTGTTGGCATGTAATTTTTGAAAGTATTCTCTTATGATACTCCTTATTTCTGTGGGGTCGGTTGTGATATCCCCTACCTCATTTCTTATTTTGTGTGTTTGCATCATCTCTCTTTTTTTCTTTGTTAGTCTAGTTAAGAGTTTGTCAATTTTACTGATCTTTACTAAGAACCAGGTTTAGGTTTGTTTATTTTTTCTAGTGTTTTCTTATTGTATATTTCATTTAGTTCTGCTCTAATCTTTGTCATTTCCTTCTTTCTACTTCCTTTGGGGTTAGTTGTTGTTCTTTTTCTAATTCATCCAGGTGTGCAGTTAGGTCTTCAATTTCAGCTCTTTCTTCTTTTTTGATATATGCATTTAAGGCTATGAATTTCACTCTCAGTACAGCTTTTGCTGCATCCTATAAGTTTGGATATGCTGTGTTGCCATTTTCATCATTTCAAGGTAGTTACTGTTTCTTCTGAAATTTCCTCCTTGACCCACTGTTTGTCTAAGAGTGTGTTGTTTAACTTCCATAGCATTATGCTTAATCTGTTTCTCTGCCCCTCACTGATTTCCACCTTCATTCCATTGTGGTCAGAGAGATTACTTTGTATAATTTCAAAAACTTTGTGAATTCATTGAGAATTTTTCTGTGAACTAGCATGTGGTCTATCTTGGAGACTGATCCATGTGAACTTTAGAAGAATGCATAACTTGCTGTATTTGGGTGTAGTGTTCTGTATATGTCTATTAGGTCCAGATCCTCTAGTGTATTGTTCAGTGTATTTGCTTCTTTTTTGATTATCTGTTGAGATGTTCTATCTAATGGTGATAATGGCTTCTTAAAGTCCTCCAGTATAACTGTAGAGGCTTCTATTTCTCCACTTAGTTTTTCATGTTTGCCTCATGTATTTTGAGGTACATTGGTGAGGTGCATAATTGTTTATGATTGTTCTTTCTTCTTGAAAGATTACTCCTTTTTCTAATATATAGTGTCCATCTTTTTCTCTGTCAATATTTTTCCATTTATAAAGTCTATTTTGTCTGATATTAGTATAGATACTCTGGCCCTTTTTTGGTTATTGTTTGTTTGTAAGATTGTTTTCCAGCCATTCACTTTCAGCTTCTTTGAATCCCTGGTTTAAGTTGGTTTCTTCTAGACAGCAACATAGATGGATCTTATTTCCTTATCCATTCTGCCAATCTGTGTCTCTTGACTGGTGAGTTTAATCCATTAATATTCAGTGATTTTACTCTCAAGGAATTACTCACATTAGCCATATTTTCTGTGGGTTTATGTATGTCATATGTTGTTTTTATTTTCTTTTGTCTTTGGTTTTTCTTACACTACTCCCCAACTCTCTTTCTCCTGTTTTTCCTTTCAACTGCAGAACTCTCTTTAGTATTTCTTGAAGGGCAGGTTTATTATTGGCATACTCTCTTAATTTCTGTTTATCTGTGAATATTTTGAACTCTCAAACATTTTTGAATGCCAGCTTTGCTGGATAGAGAAGTTTTCTCTGGAAGATTTTTTGTACTTTAACTATGTCATACCATTGCCTTCTTGCCTCCATTGTTTCAGATGAGATTCCCTTGTATGTGATGGTTCTCTTTTCTCTTGGTGCCTTCAGTGTTTTCTGTAAGAACTTAGGAAAGTTAGAAAAAGAATAGAAAGCAGAACCCACAAAGATGAAGGAAGGAAAAGAAATAGCTTTGATAGATAAAATCAGTATACACAGAATATGGGAATTCAAGGGAGAGGAAACACAATGAACAAGAAATATGCCAGCAGCACCTAATTTTTTTTTTAAAAAGTGGAGGTAGTGGAAGAAAGAGGAAAGAAAAACAAGAAAACAAGACAAAACAAATAAAGCAAACAAACACACAAACAAGCTGTCAATCAAAAACTAAGGAAGAACAGAGTTCCCTCTTAGGGCCTTGTGGAGTTTCTCAGGCTGCCAGTGTCATCAATCAGTTACCCTGCAGCCTTCTTTCTGCAGATTTTAAAGTGGGATTTTGCAAGGAAACTAATTTTAAAAAATCTTCTCAAGTAACTTTTTTTTTTTTTTTTTTTTTTTGAAAAATAAGGGACCCAAGAGAAGCTTTTGCAAAAATCAAGTTTATATTTTCCCTATCCTAAAGTATTAGCTGGATGGTTTTTTTTGTTTTGTTTTGTTTTGTTTTCTATATATATATATATATAGTATAGTTTACAATTTAGATGATACAGTTTAATAAGTTTTGATGATATTTACCAAGTCCTGTGTCCATTACTGTAAGGTAATGGAAAACCTTTAGTCATTACTCTAAGAGGAGCTGGGAATCAAACTAGGTACCTCATATATTCAAGGCAGAAACTCCTCCACTGAGATCAACTTTCTCATTGGGTCAGTTAGCTTTTCAGAAAGCTATCCAGTCACTTTCCATGGGCAGGTTAGAATCTTTGCAGTTAGCAAGATCCCTGCTAATTAGGAGCCTCTCTGCCCCTGCATCATCTCTATTCTAATTGTTTTCTCTACCAGGGCAACAGGATGCAACATCCTGTGCCTGCTTGAGCAGAACCCTCCGCCTTTCTCCCGGTCAAGTTGAGTACCATTTTGAAATTCCAATGGAACCCTGGTGACTAAATTCACCACAGAAAATTGACTCTCAACTCTTTTCCAGACCACCCCCTCCACCCAGGGAACCCTAAATAGGCTCTGCGAAACTTATTAAGTGCTTTCTATTACTCAATTGCCTGACTCCACCCTCTTCCACACCAAGTTTTTCTCTCCAAGGGTGTTAGGTAAATCAGGCCGCCTCAGCAGATTTGCCACTCCCCTTTCCTTGGTGCCACCTCGAGCCTGCTGGTATGTTCCTCAAAGCTCAAAGGGGTTCCAGGCAACCAAACCCACAGAAAGAAAAACCCTCTCCACCCTTTGCCAGAACCCTCTCACTCTTCAAGAATGCTTCCTCCTGCTGGGTGGCCAGCAGGAATAAGGGCTTGGGGCTCACAACAGCTTTGCCTTGGGAATGGGGCTTAGCTGTCCCACAGTTTCTAGCTTCTGGGGGAAGCAACTCAGTGGTTTACCTTGAGCAATTTATCTCTTTGTCCAGCTCTCCCCAGACTGATGTCCTGAAGCCTCCTGCTCTGTGGTTTCCCAATAAAGATCACTTCAACATGATTCTGCCCTCACTCAGTTGTGAGAGGTGGTGGATGCACATTTAAACCAACCCCATCTTGCCACACGTCTGAGCATAGTCCCATAAGTTTTGATAAGTTATGTTTTCATTTTCATTAGTCTCAAAATATTTACTGATTTTACTTGCAATTTCTTTTTTGACCCACTGATTATTTAGGAGTGAGTTGTTCAGCCTCTACACATTTGGAAATTTACTTTTTCATTTCTATTATTGATTTCCAGTTTCATTCCACTATGATCTGAGAAGGTGCTTTGTATAATTTCCATCTTTTTATATATATTGAGAGCTGCATTGTGCCCTAACATGTGGTCTATCTTGGAGAAAGTTTCATGGGCACTTGAGAAGAATGTATAACCCACTGATTTTGGAGGCACTGTTCTGTATATATCTGTTAGGTTTAACTTGTTTATCATATTGTTCAAGATCTGTTTCCTTGTAGATCTTCTGTCTAATTGTTCTATCTAATGATGTGAGTGTGGTGTTGAAGTCTCCAATGATTATTATAGAGATGTCTGTTTCACCCTTCAGTTTTGCCAGAATTTGTCTCATGTATTTTGGGGCACCCTGGTTAGGTGTACAGATATTTATGACTGTTATATCTTCCTAGTGGATTGTCCATTTTATTAATATATAATGGCCTTCTATATCTCTTATAAATTTTTTGCATTTAAAGTCTGATTTTGTCAGACATTAGTACAGCTACCCTTGTTCTTTCTTGTTAGTATTCATGTGGAGCATCTTTATCCAGCCTTTCACTTTCAGCCAGTTTGTATACCTGGGTCTAAGCTGAGTTTCTTCTAAGTAGCATATGGATGGCTCACCTTTAGTTATCCATTCTGTCAGCCTGTGTCTTTTGGTTAGGGAGTTTAATCCATTCACATTCAATGATTTTACTCTAAATGCACTATTTACTTCCATTTTATTCTTTGGTTTTTATATGTCATATCTTCTTTTTGTCTGTCTTTTTACTTTTTTGGTTATACTTTCTGCTATTCCTTTCTTTACTCTCCCAAGCCTGTCTTTCCTGTCTTTTTCTTTGAAGTTCTAAGGCTTCCTTTAATATTTCCTACAAAGTTTGATTCTTTTTTGCAAACCCTTAGTTTCCATTTGTTTGTCAATATTTTATACTCACCTTCATATTTGAAGGACAATTTTGTTGGATAAGGAATTCTCAGTTGGCAGTTTTTCTCTTTCAGTGTCCTAATTTTATCATAGAACTGTCTTCTCTCCTCCATGGTTTTTGAAGAGAAATCTACATTAAGTCTTACTGGACATCCCTTTTACATGATGGATTGCTTCTCCCTTGCTGCTCTAAGAATTTTCTCTTTATCTTTGACATTTGACATCCTGAGTAGTATGTGTTATGGAGTAGATCTATTAGGATTTATTCTGATTGTGCTTCTTGGACATATAAGTTCATTTCTTTCATGAAAGTTGCAAACTTTTCAGTTATTATTTCTTCAAATACTCTTTCTGAGCCTTTTCTCTTCTCCTCTCTTTCTGGAACTCCCATTACAAGTATGTTGTTGCATTTCATGTTGTCACTCACTCTGTAAGCCCCTGCTCAATATTTTCCTACATTCTCTTTCTATGTTCTTTTCACTTATAAAATTTAGCAGTTCTGTCTTCAGTATCACATTCTTTTTTCTATCATTGTGAGTCTGCTGTTCTATGATTCAAATGTGTTTCTTATTGCATCTACTGTGTCTTTCATTCCCCTGAACTCTGTTACTTTTCTGTTCAGAATTTCAAATTCTTCTTTGCACTCAGCCAATAGCTTCTATTTTTCCATTAATTAATATTTCTTTTTATTTTTTAAAACATATTTAGATTACATAAATGTTACACAAAAATTATAGGGATTCCCGTATGCCCCACCTCCTACATCTCCTACAACATACCACATAAATATACTCCATTAGTGTGACAAATCACCTGCAATGGATATACACATCCTGGGGCTTTGCCATCAAGCATAGTTCATATTGTAGATAACACTCTTTTCCATACAGTTCTGCATGTTATATGATGATATAAAATGGCCTAAAATGGGTCTGGGATGGTGATATCCACTCCACCTCCAAGTGAGAGGGGGCTTATATTCCATGGATAAGATGGATGGGATTATACTGCTTGCAGCTGCAGACTCTCTCTCCATTCCCTGGGATGACCATTGTCCATCATCATTTATCTGCCAGGTATCCTGGGTGAGTCCATTGAGCTGTAGAGTAGGAATTGCAGCTCCACCGAGATTCCAGGCCCAGCAGGCACATGGACAACCCAAAGGCTCCAGTCTCCAGATGTACACCTACAAACTCCAGCACCACATATAGGTATGAATAGAAGGGACAGATTAACCATGTGCAGAGAAGTCATATTTGAGTCCAACTCTGACTCTTTCAGGAGCACAGAATCCAAAGTAGGGCCCACTGATAAGGCACCAAACTCCAGAGCTCTCCACCCTGACATAGGACTTGGGGGTTTCTAAACCCCTCAGGAGCCCTTCTGTTAGAGGTGATATCCACATTGGAAGACTATGAAGTCCTACTGAGATGTTCATAAGTGTTATCTCTGGGATGTCCCCCTGACTCACTTTGAAGTCTCTTAGCCATATGAACTCACTTGTCTTTAAATTTTCCCCTTTTATTTGATGTATTTTCCAGTTGTATTGCCAGGTGGCACTTGGTAATAATCCTTTGTTGCCAGGGAGGCTCATCTCACGGGAGTCATGTCCTATGCTGGGAGGAAAGTAATGCTTTCATATGCTGAGTTTAGCTTAGAGAGAGGACACATTTAAGCAACAAGGAGGCTCTCAGGAGGCAACCCTTAGGCATCCCATAACAATAGGCTTTTTCCATTTAAAGAGCAAAGACTTGTAAGACTAGTCATCAATAAAAAGAGCCCATCCGTGGATCATCCTCCTTTGCCAGATACTGAACCTCACTTGAAGGACTGTTGCTACTCCCTTGGAGAATGTGGAGAATGTGACAGAGCTCTCCAGACTGGGATATCATTATTCTCTCATTTATTGAGTGTTTCTCTAGCCACTCTGACCATGCCCCATGAACATTTGAACAATTTTATAAACCTTCTATGTATGTTCACATGAACTTCCTCCCATGAACTCCCCATCCCTGACAGCCCCAACCAACAATCATCTCTCACCACAGTTGTAAACCTTCTGTGATCTAAAGCTTCTTTAAAGATGAAGCCAATACAATAGCCAAATACAATTAATAGAAAATGATATAATAATGATATCTTTAAATATAAGAGATATTTATATACTGCA
>JAKSZT010036484.1:103295-149018 GCA_026826555.1 Tolypeutes matacus
GCTATCCTAATATTGGACAAAATATACTTTAAATACAAAACTATTGTAAGAGACAAAGATGGACACTATATATTAGTAAAAGGGGTAATCTTTCAAGAAGAAAGAACAATCATAAACATTTATGCACCTAATCAGGGTGCCTCAAAATACATGAGGAAAAACTAAGTGGAGATATAAAGGCCTCCACAATTATAATGGGGACTTTAATACACAATTATCACCATTAGTCAGAAAACTAGACAGAGAATCAAAAAAGAAACAAAGACTCTGAATAATACATTAGAGAATCTGGACCTAATAGACATATGCAGAACACTACACCCCACAACAGTGGGATGTACAATCTTCTTGAGTGCACATGGATCATACTCCAAGATAGACCACATGTAGGGCACAGAAAAACTCTCAATGAATTCAGAGAGATTGAGATTAATTTCTCTGACCACAATGGAATGAAATTGGAAATCACTAAGGGCCAGAGAACCAGATTAGGCACAAAGATATGGAAGTTAAACTAACACACTCTTAGATAAACAATGGGGCAAGGAGGAGATCTCAAAAGAAATCAGTAATTTCCTTGAAATGAATGAAAATGAAAACACAACATATCAAAACCTATGGGTTGCAACCAAATCTGTACTGAGAGGGAAACTCATAGACATAAATGCATACATTAAAATGAAGAAAGAGCTAAAATTGAAAACTTAACAGCACACCTGGAGGAATTGGAAAAACAACAACAAACTAACCCCAAAGGAAGTAGAAAGAAGGAAATGAGAAAGATGAGAGCAGAACTATATGAAATAGAAAATAAAAAAGGACTAGAAAAAATAATCTAAACCAAAAGCTGATTCTTTGAGAAAATCAATAAAATTGACAAACGATTAGGCAGACTAACAAAGAAAAACAAGAGCAGATTGAAATAAACAAAATAAGGAATGAGGAAGGAGATATCACTACTGACCCCACAGAAATAAAGAGTATCATAAAAGGATACTGTAAAAAAATTATATGCCAGAAAGAATGAAAATTTAGAGGAAATGGACAAATTCCTAGAACTCACAAGCAGCCTACATTGATGAAAGAATAAATTGATGAACTGATGTATTCAACAGTCCAATTACATGTAGAGACAGACTCAGTCATCAAAAACCTTCCAAATAAGAAGAGCCCAGGACCAGACAGCTTCACAGCTGAATTCTACCAAACATTTCAGAAAGAGCTAACATCAATCCTGCTTAAGCTGTTCCAAAAAATAGAAGTAGAAGTAACATTGCCTAATTCATTCTATGATGCCCCCATTATGTTAATACCAAAGCCAAAAAAATGATACCATAAGAAACAAAAATTACAGACCAATTTCTCTAATGAACCTAGATGCTAAAATCCTCAACAAAATACTCGCTAATCGCATTCAACAACATATCAAAAGGATTATACACCATGACCAAGTGGGTTTCATCCCGGGTAGGCAAGGGTGGTTAAATATAAGAAAATCAATGAATGTAATACACCACATAAACAGATTGAAAGAAAAAAATCACAAGATCATCTCTGTAGATGCAGAAAAAGCATTTGACAAAATACAGCACTCTTTCCTCATAAAAACACTACAAAAGATAGGAATAGATGGAAACTTTCTGAAAATAATAAAGGTTATATATGAAAACCCCAAAGCTAACATCATTTTCAATGGTGAAATCCTAAAAGTCTTCCCTCTGAGATTGGGAACAAGACAAGGATGCCCACTATCACCATTCCTATTTAACATTGTCTTAGAAGTACTTGCACGATCTCTGAGACGAGAAAAGGACATAAAAGGCATCCAGATTGAAAAAGAAGTAAAAATTTCATTATTTGCAGATGACATGATCCTATACATTGAAAGCCCTGAGAAATCTACAACAAGGCTTCTAGAACTTATAAAGGAGTTCGGTAATGTTGCAGGCTATAAGATCAATGCTCAAAAATCAGTAGCATTTCTGTACACCAATAACCAGCAAACTGAGGAGGAAATCAGGAAAAAAATACCATTTACAATAGTAAATAAAAGAATAAAAAACCTAGGAATAAATTTAACTAAAATGTAAAGGACTTATATACAGAAAACTACACAACACTGTTAAAGGAAATCAAAGAAGACTTAAATAAATGGAAAAATATTCCCTGTTCATGGATAGGAAGGCTAAACATCATCAAGATGTCTATCATACCCAAACTAATCTACAGATTTAATGCAATCCCAATAAAAGTCAACACTGTATTTTTTAAGGAACTGGAAAAACTAACCTCAAAATATATTTGGAGAGTCAAGAGGCCCCGAGTTGCCAAAATTATATTGAAAAAGAAAAATGAAGTTGGAGGTATCACACTACCTGACTTTAAAACATACTACAAAGCTACAGTGATCAAAACTGCGTGGTATTGGCACAAGGATAGACCTACTGACCAATGCAACCGAATTGAGAGTTCTGATATAGATCCTCGCATATACAGGCATCTGATATTTGACAAGGCCACGAAGCCCACTCAGTTGGGAGAGAATGGCCTCTTTAACAAGTGGTGCTTGGAGAACTGGATATCCATATCCAAAAGAATGAGAGAAGAATACCATCTTACACCTTATACAAAAATCAACTCAAGATGGATCAAAGATCTAAATATAAGAGCCAAAACCATAAAGACCATGGAAGATTATGTAGGGAATCATCTACAAGATCTTGTAATAGGAAATGGTTTCATGAACTTCACAGCTAAAGCATGAGCAGCAAGAGAAAAAATAGATAAATGGGATCTCCTCAAAATTAAAAACTTCTGCACCTCAAGGGCTGTTATTAAGAAAATAAAAAGGCAGCCTACCCAATGGGAGAAAATATTTGGCAACCATATATCTGATAGGAGCCTAATATCCTGCATATATAAAGAAATCCTACACCTTGAAAATAAAAGGACAAACAACCCATTTAAAAAATGGGCAAGTGACCTGAAAAGACACTTCTCCAAGGAAGAAATACAAATGGCTCAAATGCACATGAAAAAAATCTCAGCATCGCTTGCTATCAGGGAAATGCAAATCAAAACTACAATGAGATACCATCTTACACACATCAGAATGGTAGCTATTAAAAAGCAGGAGACACTAAATGTTGCAGAGGATGAGGAGGAATAGGAACCCTCATCCACTGCTGGTGGGACTGCGGTATTATCCAGCCACTGTGGAGGACAGTTTGGTGCTTCCTCAGAAAACTAACAATAGATCTTCCATATGATCCAGCAATTCCACTGCTGGGTATGTACCCAGAAGAACTGAAAGCAAAGACACAATCAGATATATGCACACCAATGTTCATAGCGGCATTGTTCACCATTGCCAAAAGTTGGTATCAGCCCCGGTGCCCATCAACAGACGAATGGATAAGCAAAATGTGGTACATACATACAATGGAATATTACTCAGCTGTAAGAAGGAACAAAGTGCTAACACATGGAATAACGTGGATGAATCTTGAAGACCTTTTGTTGAGTGAAGCAAGCCAGGCACTGAAGGATGAACAGTATATGACCTCACTGAACTGAACTGAGGAAAGTGAGCAGTCTCTGAGAACCTTGTCTGAAAGATAGATTAACAAGGGAGAGTAAGAGAAGAGCAGGCTTTGAGCCATCACCCATATGGACATAATCTATGGTAAAGGGATAGAGTGTGGTTGCATGTTGGGGGATGGGGCAGATGGGTGGTGGTGTTCCTGGGTTTGGTGGTGCAGCACCTGTGGGTGGGTGGATTAGGAAAGGCCGGTTCAAATTCCCAGGGCATGTAACCGTGAATCTTGACATTCCATGTGTCGGGATAGGGTGGTATCATGGGCCGTGGGGTGGTGGGGGGAAGGGAACAGTCAATATCTAATGGGGTGTTTGGTGGTCTTGGGTAAGGTTTTTCATTACCTTACAGTAATGGACAAAGGACATGGTAAATATCATCAAAATTATTAAACTATCATCTAAATTATAAATTATACTGTAAATCATTGACAATGTTTAGTTGCTATACTTTGCTTTCTGTATAACAGTTATAACAATGCTAACATCCAAAAAAAAGGGAGGGGTAATATGGGGTGGGGAAGGGGGGGTGGTTTGGTATCTGGGAGTCTCCGGCACTCCATGTGTGACTTTGCTGTGACCTAAAAATTCTTTGAAAATTAAATGAAAAATTGAGAGACAATGGGGATTGACAGGGGGAAGATGTCAAAGCACACTGGAAATCCGATAACACAGTGATAAATAAAAGGAAGGCAGAAAATGAAAAGAGAAAGGGAAAAAAAAGAATAAATAAATATAGATATGTTAAAGGTATTTCCTTTGCTTTTTTGCCCATTTTTTTGAATGTCCCAATCTGCTAATTATATTTTGTTATGTTTTTTTTTTGTTCATTTGATTATTTTTTTTTCGTTTTTTTTTTCCTTCTCTTTTTTTTTTTTCCCCCTGAGTTTCCTTATGTTTGTCTCTTGCATGTAAGCTTATCATAGTTGTTTCTTTTTCCTAGTAAGTGTATTTGATTATTTTATGGACTACATGTTAATGGAGGATTTGGATCACAGAAGGGTTACAATGGGTACTGCAGGGGATTATTGGTGGGGGGTGTCTGGGAGGGGGCATTCCTGTGAATTAGTTCATCCGAATATACATGAAGGTATACAAAATCGTTCTAAAGATCAAAAGATGGGGCATGGTCATGATGGGTGGACAATCACACAATAAATGAGGGAATCTGAATTCCTAGCTTGGAGAGCTCTGCCACAGTCTCCAAGGGAGCAGCAATAGTCCTCTGAGCACAGGGACAGTGTCCGTCAAAAGAGGATGACCCACTGATGTGTTCTTTTTATTGATGACTACTCTTGTGAGTCTTTGCTCTTGTAATTGAGACTTAGCCTGCAGTTGTGGGGTGCCTAGGGGTTGCCACCTGAAAGCCTCCTTGTTGCTCAAATGTGGCCTCTCTCTAAGCCAAACTCAGCATATGATTGCACTACCTTCCCCCCAACCTGGGACATGACTCCCGGGGATGAGCCTCCCTGGCAACGAGGGATTAATACCAAGTGCCAACTGGCAACACAACTGGAAAAAGACCTTGAATTAAAGGGGGAAAAGGTAAAGACAAATGTGTTCAAGTGGCAAAGAGACTTCAAAGAGAGTCGGGAGGTCATCCCAGAGGCAACTCTTACGCACACCTCAGTAGGAGCTCATAGAACATCTAAGAGCCTATCACCCCACACAGAGGGGCTCCTGAGAGCTCTGGAGACACTCAGGTCCTATATAAGTGGGGATAGCCCCAGAGACTGATGCCTTATCAGTGGGCTCTACTTTGGAATCTGTGCTCCTGAGAGTGACAGAATTGGACTCAAATAAGTCCTCCCTGCACAGGGTTCATCGGTCCCTTCTATTCAAACCTATATGTGATGCAGAAGTTTTTAGGTATACTTCCAGAGACTGGAGCCTCTGGCCTACCTATGTGCCAGGTGTGCGTGGAATCTCGGTGGAGCTGCAACTCCTACCCTACAGCTCAATGGACTCATCCAAGTCACCTGGTGAGGAGACAACGATGGGCAACGGCCATCCCAGGGAACAGAGAGGGCCTGCATCTGCAGGCAGGATCATCCCACCCACCATATCCATGGGATATAAGCCCTCTCTCACTTGGAGGTGGAGTGGATATCACCATCCCAGTCCCCTCAGGATTGGGGGGAGAACTATGGGCTAGAGTGGACTTGATGGTATTCTGTTGTACACATACGGGGATTCTAGCAATGGAAGAAATTATAACAATGAGGTGGAGCCAGTGGCCACTTGACACTATTGGGGCAGGGAGGGGACGAGTAGTTGAAATACAGGGGCTTCTTTGGGATTTGGAGGTTGTCCTGAGTACCGTTGTGGCAACGGATGTAGGCCATTTTAAATCAGCACACACCACTCAGAACTGTGTGGGAGAGAGTGTGGTCTACAATGTGAACTGTGGTCTAGGGTTGGTGGCAAGGCCCCAGGATGTGTAAGTCCATTGAGGGTGGTGGGCCACACTTGTGGAAGATGTTTGTGTGGGACGTGGTGGAAGGCATGGGGGGTGGGCAACATGGGAATCCCAGGGGGTTCTGTGTAGTATTTTCGGTAATCTAAGCACCTCTTAAAATATATTTATATATATATATAAATAAATTTAAAAAAAAAGAAGTGGAAATAGAGAGATGGACAGGTGAGGAATTTTCTTGTTTATTGTTTGTCATTTTTTGTTTACTATTATTGTTGAAATAATGAAAATACTCTAATAATGATTGAAATGATGAATGAACAACTATGAGATTATACCAAATACTATTTTTGTACACATTGAATGAATTGTACGCTTAGTTAATATGTACCAATAAAATAGATTTGTTTAAAAAAAAAAAAAAAAAAAAAAAAACTGTGCTTGCCTGGGCCTCCAAAGAATGACATGCTTGCATCAAATGGTGGGAGAAATGTCCCTCAACAATGATCCTGTTGCAATATGAGATGAAGTCCTTCCCATCCTTGCATTGGAATACAGAGGGCCCCAATTCAAGGATGTCCATCAGGTGCTCTTTCCCTGATGGATAAGTCAAGCTGAAACCATCTGGTATCCATTGGGGAGCAGCTGTTGTTTACCTAGCCTCAGAATGACAATAAGCCACTTATGGCCCTGGGGAAAATTATCCAATGTGCTGAACTATGAGTGATCTGCTTAACCCTGGAACACTTAGAACAAAGTACCCTAGCACCTTTTGTAACTGTTTACTGCCTCATGGTGGGAGTCATAAACAATATTATGTCAGGAACATAGACATAACATGATTGGGGAATCAAAGATCCCAGATATGGCAAAGGGGCTTATGGAAACAACTGGAATTGTGGAAAGATGCAATCTATATTACTCATGTTCATGTTAAGGGCAAGGGCTATATCATGGCAGACATCTAAGAAATGTCATAGCCAATAAAGGATGCATCAAGATACTTTGCACATCTAATGAAGCTGGAGATCCCAGTGAGAGAGAGCCTGAGGATGATCCCTACTTGTAGGATGAGAACAATGAACTTACCCTCAGTGACATCCTTGAAATAACTGAATTTCCCTTTACTGCTTCTGCTGCTGGGTGGATTCACCACTGAACTAGACATGAAAATTCTGACACCATGGAACATGGAAGTACCTTTGTATTAGTGAGCCAAAGGGGTGATGATGCAAAATACCAGAAATCTGTTGGCTTTTATAAAAGATATTTATTTGGGGGTAGAAGCTTACTGTTACCAGGCCATAAAGTGTAAGTTACCTTCCTCATCAAAGTCTGTTACCATTTGTTGGAGCAAGATGGCTGCCATTATCTGCAAGGGTTCAGGCTTCCTCTTCCTCTTTAGGCTTCGTGGTCTCAGCTTCTTCCAATATCAGCTGTAGTCTTGGGTAAGTCTCATCTCTCTCCCAGGGCTCATTCCTCTCAAGATTTAGCTGCTTTACTATCTCCACAAGGCCAGCTGTAAACTATCAGATGAATGGTTCATCTCTCTTCTTGGGGCCTCAGACATGTCTAATGGAGCCTTTTTTCTTTCCTCATGTATCTGCTTCTCTGTTCATTTTCTTCCTGGGGCTCCAGCATTAAAAGTCCCACTAAATCCTCTGCCATGTCATTTTCTCTGTGAGTCCTTGTCCAGCAAGGGGACAGGGACTCAACATCCTACTGACATGGCCCAATCAAAGCCTTAATCATAATTTAATCACACCCAGAGGAACAGACCAGTTTACAAACATAATACAATATCTCTTTTTGGAATTCATAAATAATATGTAACTGCTACAACCTCTCTCGTTAAATTTCCAGTATATAGAAATTGAAGTTTAACTTTGGACATAGTGACCTTAGTAAAGTTACTAATTACCTGTAAATATTTTTGCTAATTTAATAGTAGTTTCTGATACCCAATCATTTCATCTGCAATCAAAAACAATTTTCTTTTCCATGTTTTCTGATTTTCCTTTCCACGTTTTGACTTATTACACTAACTCCACCATAATATCAATTAATAACTGAAGTGATGATAGAAGACATCCTTTCCTTGGTATCTATTTAGGGTAAAGCATTCAGTCTTTCAATATTAAAGAAAATATGAGGTGTAGTAGTGAGAACAGAAATACTTTTAATGGTCCCAATTTTAGTAGGAAAGCATTCAGCCATCTTTTAAAATTATGTATGAAATTAGCTGAAAGGTTTTTATATAGAGATACTCCAGATTTTAAGTTTCCCAAAATTAAGATCAAGGAGTGGATTTCACATCTGGATCATCATAATGGCATTGCCTTTGGGTCTTGTAGATTTTTGAATATATTACTTTTCTTATTATGAACAAGATTTTTGTAGGGGATTCTAACTGATACTCCCTATTGGACCATTAGCAAGGGGCAATTGGAACAATCTGGACTTCTGCTTGGCTCAGTGAATTACTATCTGCAGGAATTTTTCACCCACTGATAAAGACTCTAGTCACTGAAATGAAATACTGTGTCCTCTAAGATCAGAAAGAAAGTAACCACTTCTGTTCTTATTCTTCAGATATTTAATCACTGACTCAAAGAAATGCCCATCCCTGACCCAATAGAGGCAACCACAAACCCATATTCATTCATCTTAGAAGACTCCCAAATCTAAATTTTCACATATTCTCCTATTCCCAAACCTATAGTATTTCCACCACTGACCTCCACAACTCACCCCTGAGTGATCCACTCATTTGGCCAAACTCCTCGAACAACAGTCGTCAAAGAGACAAGATAACTGATGCCCATAAGTTTCCCAAATACTGAATAAAAGACTTATCATTGAAAAGATTCTCCATTATGAATTTTCTGAATCTCCCCCAAAGGGTTTCATCCTAGTAAAGACTTTTCTCTCTTACTTTATGTTTTCATAGTTATCCCTAAACTGAGTTTTCTTTAGCACACAAAGGTTTCTGTTAGTCTGAATGAGTGCACAGTGATTACAGACCTAGTGTTTCACTCCTGTGAATTTCATTTATTTTATTTAAATTATAAAGTAAGGCATTCCCGGGAAGCGGCTGTGGCTCAATCAGTAGGGCTCCCGTTTACCATATGGGAGGCCCCGGGTTCGGTTCCCGGGGCCTCCTGGTGAAGGCAAGCCCGCCCGCACGGCGTGGTTAGCTGACCCAGCGAGCACAAGCAGCAAGGGGGGGATAAATGAATAAATAAATAAATAATCTTTAAAAAAAAAAATAAAGTAAGGCATTCCTATACTGAGTACAGACAGAATTTCTGTACATTTGATTTCTCTGACTCTCCACTTCCATTAGGTATATATTGTGAGTTCTCTGATATGGTATATCATCACACCATCTTCTAAGGGCTTTGCTACACAGAAGATACTCGTATGGATTCTCTCCCTTATGAATTTCCTTAGATTATCATAAGTAGTACTGATGATTAAAGACACTTCCATATTGATGGAAAAATGTAGTGTTTCTTCAGTATGTGAGCTCTTTGGTGTGTTTAAAGGGAATTTTTAAAGAGACTTCTATGGCTGAAGTCTCTTTCATATTCAAAGCATTTATAGCATTAGTTCTTTCATTCCATCTAAGGTCAGAATATAGACTAAAGGTTTCCCACATTGATGACATGCATAAGATTTCTCTTCAATTTGAATAATATTATGTTGTCTAAGGTTAGAAAAATTGAGATTTTCCCATTTAGATGATATATTGATAGTTCTTGTTCAGTGTGCATTCTCTCGTGTTGCCTGAGGGCAGAACTATGAGTGAAAATTTTCCTGCACAGATGATATTTTTAGGATTTCCTTCAATATGAGATCTCTCAAGTTCTCTAAGTGAAAAATAATGAAAGAAGATTATCACAGATAGATGACACTCAAGGGCTTTCTATCCAGTGTAAGATCTTCTATGTTGATTGGGGGCAGAACAATGAATGAAGGCTTTCCCACTTGGATAGCATTCATAGACTATCTATCCAGTGTGAATTCTCCAATTGTCTCCAAGAATAGAATATTGACCGAAGGTTTTTCCACATAGATGACATTCATAAGGATCCTTTCTTCTGTGAATTATCTCATGTTGCCTAAGAAGAAATATCTAATAAAAATTTTCCCACATGGAAGGAAACCATATGGCTTTCTCTCCAAAGTGAGTTTTATTGTTTTGTTTGTGGACAGAGATTTCAATAAAGGCTATAGTACTTCAATGGCATCCACATAATTTACTTCTTGTAAGATTCTGCTTATTTTCATCAAAAGATGACTGGTTGCTGAGTATTTTCCAAGTGGTTTGCTGAAATATGATTTCTTTGTCATGTCAATTAATGCATGATGCATCACTGTATCTGTAAGTGGAATCTTGCTGCAAATAATTACATTTAAAGGAATTCTTTTGGGTGTGAAATCCTTACTGTGGGGAATTAGATGAGAGACTATAAAACATTCATCCATATACATGAAAGTCTTCATTTCCCTACATATGAATCCTAGACTAATTTTCTAGTGATGGTATCCAATGAAAATCCTACCCATGTTAGTTTCATATACACATTATCCTCCTCCATACATGGAAATTTTCTCTATTATAGCATACCAATTGCAGAGCTATCTGATCAATTTTGAGATTCAAGATGTTTTAAAATTTATGTATGTGAACCATGTTTATGCAGTTGTCTTTTTATAAGACATCTGGTTAGAGTTTTGCCTTCAGTTTAATTTTTCCCTAATTTCAAACTATCAGAAATTTTTAGCATTTAATCCCTAAATTAATTAGTCAGTTGGTTGTACTGAATTCCTAATTTATTCTATCCCCAGCTATCTATTTGTATAACTTGGGTTCAAGCCAATGATACTCACTGATGATATGGTGTTAGAAGTGTCTGTCCTGCAAATAGTTTGCATGAATATCATTTCTTATGTTTTAAAGCCATTTTTCCTTCCTGTAAAATTTGTGGGGGGGTTGATAATGTATTTGACTGGGCTCTTAATAGCTGGTAAATGTCTGGGCAATGTGCACTTGGTCTCATCAAGTTTATAATGAATCTGAAATTTCTGATTGTACTAGTTCCCACAATATATATTATTAGACGAAAAAGGATTTACCCAAGGAGTTTTTGATTCTGGGTTTGCCTCTTTTGGTTGATTGTTGCTACCTCGGATTGAGGTTAAGAAAAATGAAAACTTAGAAATCTATCTATCAGAATAGGAGAACTTACTGAATCTACTGCTTGAGCTAGAGCTGCACAGCAAGAGGCATTAGATTCATTACCTAAACTTCTTTTAGACAATAGCATAACCAAACTTGATTATATATTAGCTGAATAAGGACTCATTTTTTGACATTGCTAGCTGGAAAATGTGCTTACTAAAAAAATTTTCACTTCAAGTAGCTCTGAAATTTCTAACACATTAATTGAGCTGGTTTTCTATTATTCTAATTTTAGAACTTTACTCTTTGCACTTAGACATTGCCAGTGTGGTCTCACTGCCTGGCCTGCCTTTGAGCTGCCCTTGTCACCCCATGGTTTTGATGCAAGCCAAGCAAGAGGCATACCACTCTATCTGGGATGCACTTGCAGCTGGTGGCAGCAAGCAGATGTCAGGCAGTGGGGGCCTGCAGCCCCGGTGCTGGGCGAGACTCCACAGCACCATCCAGTGCAGACTCTTGAAGGTCCAGGCCACAGCAAACCACAGTTATCTGTACTATCACCCTGAACATGACTGATGTTGCTCATCTCTGAAGCTAAGCTGGATTGGGTCTGGTTAGTATTTGGATGGGAGACCGTATGGGAATATCAGGTGCTTTTGTTAGCCACATCTCTCTCCCTCCCTCTTCTTTTGGCCACCACTACCCAATGAATGGTGCCTCTAGTCAATGCCTCACACTCCTCCCTCCACCTGCATGGCCATCTCCACCTTGACCCTGCCCACAGTGACATAGACAGGCAACTGCATCCCAGCCCTTCTGTAGATGCCCCAGTCCCACACAAGCCCTGGCCTTGCAAGGACAGCAGAAATCCAGACTTCTGGGGCAAGCCTCCTCTCCTGCTAGACCTCTTTTCAGCTATCAGGAACCCTTAACCCTCAGCACCTGCAAATAAATGGTGCACACTATGGTCTACATTTGGCCTTCTCTGTCTTCCCTGGCACAACTGGGATAAGCCAAGGGAATACCCCTTCCCTTTGTCCCTGGGACCCATCTTACCCACTCCTCATGTTAGCAGAATGCTCTGGGTTTGGGCATCTAAGTTCTTGGCTATGTCACATAAAATAATATAAGGAAATACCATAGGGTAAGTAAGAGATTAAGGAGTTTATTAATAAACAAGAAAACTAGAAAGGATATAAGTACACAACCTGAGACATGGGGTGGGCATGTTACATGATGAAATGTGACTTCAGGGTCCTAGGTTAGGCATTTTTAAAGCCTTTCTTCCTCTCTTTTCCTAATGTTGGGGAGGGGTCCCTGCTGCTTGGTCTTCTAATTGGATGTCACAACTGTTAGCTGTCATGAGACCAATGGGGAGGCCTGTTGTTTGGACTTATCCAGGGCTTCCCCTTGGCCCTGGAAAGAGTTCAAAATGGGACCTTGTGGCCAGAATCTAGGTGGGATCTTTCTAGCTTTGTTTTCAGTAGCAGGGGGTTTCTGGGAAGGGTCTTATGGCCATGTTCTTTGCCAGGTCCCAGCTGTCTTCCCTCTTTCCCTATACTAACCTGTCTCAACTACCCCTTCAGGGAGCTTATACCCTTGTATTTAATGGGGAACTGAAAGGCAATCGTCATTCTTCTGTAGCTGCTTCCTTGTGGTTAGGGGAAGCAGTCCCTGCCTGACAGGGATTTGGAGGTTGTCCTGAGTACCATTGTGGCAACGGATGTAGGCCATTTTAAATCAGCACACACCACTCAGAACTGTGTGGAAGAAAGTGTGGTCTACGATGTGAACTGTGGTATATGGTTGGTGGCAAGGCCCCAGGATGTGTAAGTCCATTGAGGGTGGTGGGCCACATTTGTGGGAGACGTTTGTGTGGGATGTGGTGGGAGACATGGGAGGTGGGCAACATGGGAACCCCAGTGGGTTCCGTGTAAAATTTTGGGTAATCTAAGCACCTCTTAAAATATATATATATATATATATATATATAACATTTTTGTAAGCAAATGCAAGTATATTTGATATTTATATATCATTTTGCAAATGTTGGTATGTATTGTGAAAATTTTGATTTTTACCCACAATAAAAAATAAATAAATTAAAAAATAAAAAAAAGAATACACACAGAAGAAGACAGGAAAGCTCTATAGATACAAGAGGAGAGAACTTAGTTTTGATGCTGGAGCCACAGAGAGAGCTGAGCTATTTGCTTGATAGTTTACAACTGACCTTGTGAAGAGACCAGAGAAGCTGAGCCTGGAAAGAAACAAGACCTATGTCAGCCTACTTATGAGATCAGAAGAAGCTGAGACCAGGGATCCTTAAGAGGAAGAAGGAAGGCTCAACTCTCTCAGAGTTCAGCAACCATCTTTGGTGAGAAAGTACCTCCTATAGTACCTTGAGTAGGTCTCTTTAAGATCTTGTAATTGTAAGCTTCTACTCTAAATTAAAAAAGCCAACAGATTTCTGGTATTTTGCATCAGCACCCCTTTGGCTGACTAAAACATTTCCCATTTTGACTTTGACACACTTGGATGAGCAACACTATTTCCAGTATAAACTCACTGAGGTCAGAAGTCTCAGGGTGTGAGGAAGGTTAAATTTGCAGCTGGCAGCTGGCTGTTGGTGCCAGTGAGGTGGCCCCTATCTTCACATATCATTGGACCTGTGTTCAAAGGTAGCTGATAGACCTACCTTGTAGGAACTCTTCTCTAAACAATCCTGGGGTCGAGAACAGTTGAACAATAACATAGTATGTTATATCATCTCATTGACATGTTATGTAACCTGATTGACATGTTATGCTTACCATTGTATCAATATGTTATTGCATGCCAACAATGAGATAATAAAAACCAACTGGTCAGCCCAAAGGTTGCTAATTGTCTGATGTGCAGCTGCTGCCTCTGCCTAGTATGGGCCATTATACTTCTCCTCCTCATGTGTTTCTTGCTTGTCCCCCTCATGAGTCCCTTTCTTGAACACAGTTAACAATTGGCATAGTCAACAGGATTAGGATTTGCCTTGAACACACACGGAACCTGCTGAGATATAGGCAAGGGGTATGGGCCCCAGGTGGCCACCCACTTGTGTGTGGGTTGGGGTGGCAGAGTGGCTGTCCTGCTAGTGTGTCTGTCCTGCAGAGATCCCAGATAACACACCAGTATCTTTACTGAGTATTCTGCAGCAAGCTGAGCCACTGTTGGGGGATATAAAACTTCATGGAGCAGCTGTCTGTGTAGGCTGGGTGTTCTTGTCCTTGCTTCGGGATACCACACAGGAAAAGCTGAAACAAGCAAGCCACTTGTGGGAGATGGAGCAGGTGGTTGAACAGTTATGTGGTCAAATACAGCACCTGGAGCAGAAGCAAGAGCACCAGGATGAGCTGCTAGACAGAGGATGAAGTTGAGGGAGGAGCTATAAAGCAAGCCAGCCTGGTTATTATTCAGAAGATGAAGCATGACCAGGACATGAGGCAGGGAAGGGCTCCTGTGAGACAGCCCCTTGTAGTCCAGCACACCATGTACCATTCCTACATGCAGGCAGACCTCTTTGAATTGGGACGGCAATTTTGGCACAAGCCGGGAGAACCAGTAGCTGTGTGTTTGCTCTGGCTGTGGGATGCTGGGGTTGATGGCATTTTGTGTTCTGAAACAGAGATTGAGAAATTGGCATCCCTAACATGCCATTCATTGTTAAGACAGTGACTCTTGAATGCTCAGCACCCTGCTCAGGGAAATCCTAACTATCCCCTGATGGAATGGTTGCAGACAGAGATTCGCACTGTGTGGCAGGATCCCGGTGATTTACCAGATGCCGTGAATCTACAGGAAACCTATGCCAACTTAATGTAAGTAGTCCATGAGATGGGCATGCATAATGCCATGTTTAATCCTGGCAATAAAGGACCAGATGCAGAACAGTTTACAATCTGAATGAGAGATCTTTTAATGCAGCATGCCACATCCCCATCATTCAGTTCCCTAATGGCGATTCTCACCCCATATGTTGATCAACCAGTGCATGAAGTGACAGCCATGATGGCCAGCTTGAGGGAGGCAGAAAATTTGCATACATGAGCCCATCCTGTGTCTACCAAAGAAGAGATAGTTTCGCACCCAGGCGGGCGGTGAAACCAAAAGGACAGAACTCTCAAAAGGGGTCAATTTAGGTGGCTTGCATGCAGATGTGGAATGATCTGTTGGCTGCCAGAGTAGACCGGGCAAAGACAGATGGGGAGCCGAATATTGTCCTATTGGATCTGTGGTACCAGACAGAGCCAATGCAGCACAACCTACAGAGGAATAAACAGGTACAGACAGTGGCTCCATTGAGTGATTATTTAACAAATACCCTGGAGGGATCCCCCGAGCTGGCATTTACCTTTACATAGGATGAAGGCTGAGGTATCTGAGATGGGGACCCTTGGAAAGACCAAAGGCCCTTTGTGGAACTAGCCATCCATTGGTCCCCATAAAATGTCCAGTGAGTTCTTGCCCTAGTGGTCACAGGAGCTGAATGTATGCTTCTATATGGACAGTCTGAAAAATTCATGGGCATGTACACCTATGCAGATGGATATGGACAAATGGGCCAGGGACCCTTACAGGTTGCAGGAACCAAGGTGATCTTGGGAATCAGTCACCTACCTCCCTGGGAATTTTCAGTGTGCATCTCCTCCATTCCAGAGTACATACTTGGCATAGATGTGTTGTGCAATGTTACCTTGCAAATTACTAGTGGAGAGTTCCTTTTGTCTGTCTGAGTGGTTAAGCCTGTATTGCAGGGACACACTCATCATTCACCTGTGATCTTGCTGGAGCCTTGGAGGACCATTACAATAAAGTAGTATAGATTACTAAGCAGTCATAATGAAATTACTACCATTAAGGAATTGGCTAAGGTTCATATGCTCCGGGAGGCATGAGAAGACCCTTTAATGCTCCAGTATGGCTTGTGCACAAGCCAGATGGGACTTGGCATATGACTGTTGATTACTGAGAGTTGATCAAGGTGGTTCCTCCCCCCCATGTGGCTGTGGGCTGTGCCCTCTATTTAGGGTCTCATGGACACATTGTCTCTTACCTTGGAGACATATCATTTTGTTTTGGACCTAGCAAATGCATTCTTTTCCATTGATATTGCCAATACCACAAAGGATTAGCTCACTTTCACATGGGAAGGATGTCAATGGACTTTTACTGTTTTACTGTTTTACTGTTTTACTGTTTTACTGTTCCTAGCCACACTATCTGTCATAGCTTAGTAGCTAAGGACTTAGAGCAATGGAAATACTCAGAAACAATACAATTGTTTCATTATATTGATGATGTTAGGTTAACCTCTAATTCTCTTGCAGATTTGGAAGTGATGGTGCCCACATTGATCATTCATCTTCATGAGCAAGGATGGGTGATAAATCAGGAGAAGTTGTAAGGGTCTGGCTTATCTGTCAAATTTTTGGGTATTGTGTGGTCAGGTAAGATGAAAGTAATCCCTGAAGCCATTATTGATAAAATACAAGCCCTTCCCCAACCCACTACAGTGTGACACCTACAAGTTTTTGGGGGGTTTCTTGGGGTATTGGTGAGTTTTTGTGCCACAGTTAGCCCAGATTTTGAAGGTGCTTTATAAGTTGGTCCAAAAGGGGGCCACCTGGGATTGGATTGATGAAACCAAGATGACATTTGAGGCCACCAAGTGGGCCATTCAATAGGCCCAGGCTCTCTTAGTGGTGGACCCTGGTCAACTATTTGAATTAGAAGTACATATCACAGAGGAGGTGTATGGTTGGGATCTGTGGCAATGTATGGAATGACTCTGTCAGCCAATTGGATTTTGGAGCCAAATGTGGGACCATACAGAAAAGTGTTGTAGTTTGATGGGAAAGCAATTAGCTGTTGTATGTGCCACAGCTCAGAGTACTGAGACTATAACGCGATAGGCCCCGGAGAAAATATTCACCACCTTCCCCATCAAAGGCTGAACACAGAACTGGATAGCCTGGTCTCATAGTGGAGTGGCTCAAACAGTAACCCTTGTTAAGTTAGGTACATATTTAGAACAGCAAAGCACTTTTGTAACTAGTCCTCTAAGTAAAGAATTACAAAAGGTTTTGGGACCCCTAACACATGCAGGAATATTGAGTTCCAAGGCAGAAGTTACCCCCATCCAGGGCACCCAATCCCCCTTTAAGGCTGTGGAAGGGACAGTCCTAGAGTCTGCATGGTATACTGATGGGACTAATTGAGGCCAGTCTGCTCAGTGGATGGCTGTAGTCATACAACCTAAAACTGACACCATATGGTATGAAATGGGCTTTGGTCAAAGAAGCCAATGGGCCACATTGCAGGCTGTGTGGCTCATTGTAGGAATAGAAGAAAGCACTTTATCCCTTTGTACTGATAGCTGGGCATTTTTAAAGGCATTACAGTGTGGTTACCAGAGTGGAAACAAATGGATTGGTTCATGGCCTGTAGACCTACATGGGGAAGGCCCATGTGGGAAGGCCTCTGGGAATGGGGGCTTTCAAAAGAGGTTGTGATATATCATGTGGCTACTCACCACCCACTGCCCTGTCTTGGTAATGATGAAGAAGATCAGTTAATGAAATTAACCCTGAAGTAACAACTGTGCAGGACATTGCCGCATGGTTGCATCATAAATTGATGCAGGCAGGAGTACCCACTATGTCAAAAGCTGTCCATTTATGGGGCTTAGAAGTAGGAATGGGAGGCATGTAGAGGATGCCCACAATGGTCTCTCATGCATGAGCAGCCTTTGCCTCATACCATGGGACAGATGGAGCATGGCTGAGTTCCCTTGACTTGGTGGCAGGTGCATTATGTAGGGTCACTGCCCTTGAGCAGGCAGTGCTGATATATATTCACACTCATGGATACAGCCATCTGTTTGTTATTTGTCTACCCTGCTGCCCAAGCAATGTGGATCAGCACAATTCATGCCTTACAGCAGTTGTGTTCCCTCTATGACCATCCCATGGTAATTGAAAGAGATCAGGGTACCCACTTTTGTGGGCAACACATGAAATGTTGGCCCATCAACAGGGGATTCAAAGGACCTTTCATGTCCCCTAGAATCCCCTTGCATTGGGTATGATTGTGAGATATGATGGGTTATTAAAAACTGGATTACAGGCAATGAGTGCCACACAGCCACTCCTGCGCAAATGGAACAAGAGGCTGTGGACTGGGGTCCAACAATTAAATGAGTGCTCCTGATTGGGTAGAGTAATGCCAATAGAAGCCCCATTGCATAGAGCAGAAGCTCCAATACAGTCGCAAATTACAACAAAAGACCCCTTACTGAAGCCCCAAATGGGCCTCAGAGACATATTCTGTTACTAACAGTGACTGTGCTCCATGGCAGAGAAACTATAACCATGGTATGGCCTTGGACCTTGAAGGCACCCCATGGGTATTAGTTAGCTAAAGGGGTGCTGATGCAAAACACCAGAAATTGTTTGGTCTTTATAAAGGGTATTTATTTGGGGTAGAAATCCACAGTTACCAGGCCATAAAGCATAAGTTTCTTCCCTCACCAAAATCCATTGTCACATGTTGGAGCAAGACAGCTGCTGATGTTTGCGAAGGTTCAGGCTTCTTGGGCCCTCTTTTCCCAGGGCTCATTTCTCTCTGGGCTTAGCTCCTCTGTTTCCTCCACAAGATCAGCTGTAGACTATGAGGCTTTCTAGGCTTTGCTTCTCTCCACACGGCCAGCTGTAGACTATCAGGCAAATGGCTATCCTGGGGCCTTCTCTCCTTCCTCATGACCAAGCTCTCTTACTTTCTGAGGCTCCAGATCAAGTCTCCAACATCAAATCTGCTCCCTCTGTCTTTTGCCTTCTCTTTTATATTTGATTCCTGTCCCACCAAGGGGGTGGGGCTCAATGCCCTACTGACATGGCCTAGTTAATGCCCTAATCATAACTTAATTATCCACAGATTAACAGACCAGTTTACAAGCATAATCCAATATATATTTTTGGAATTCATAATTACATCAAACTGCCTAAACTACTACACGCCACCATCTGAATTCCAAAAATACACTACAGTATTTAAAAAACCTTAAATCAGTAACAACGCAAGTACAAAATCATATCATAATCATTTTAAAGAAATACAGCTCATCTTGAGGCAAAGTCCCTTCTAACTGTAGTCCTCTGAAACTTACAAAATCATTTATCTGCTTCCAATACACAAATGGACAAAGGGGAAGTTAAACCTGAGTCATCAGTCCTCTACAGTTCAGTAAACCTGCAGGGCATCCTCCTTTCAATTTCTAAGTCTGAGAGTCATTCTTAAGATGATGAATATTCTCCTTGGGGCCACATAGGAACCCACCCTTTCAACAGGCTTGCCCAAGGGCCATTTTCCTTGTTCCACCCTCATCAAGAATCTGGGTGCCAACCAAGCTCCAGGCCTCACCCAAGAGTGTTGGGGTGATTACCACAACTTACCCAATCCTTGGGTTAGAGTCTTAGCCCCCTTAGTGCAGTGAGGTGAAGACAATGTCCCCCCTAACCTTTGGCATACATATACATGTTCAACCCTCTCAGAGCAAGAGTTGACCATCTGGCCTTTTGTAAGCCATGGAGGATATGAACACCCCTGTCAGATCTATGGGTTGTTGACCTTAACCACCCTAATCTTTGAGGAATGTGCTCCACCCTCCCTGTACCCTGGGGCAGCAAAACTCTTCCTGAACATCAGGTGGGAACATGCACCCTCTTCAACTGCTGTGGCTAATTCACCTTCTTTGTACATATGGGAGGGACTCCTCTCTTGGCCCAAGTGATGTCTTAATTCCAGACCTCAGCCTCCATGGGTTTCTCCTTAAAGTTCTTTCTTCTTAATCTCCTTTCCATGTCATTTTTATTCCAAGCAAACAATCATTTTGTTCATACAGTGCTCTCAAGAACCTTGTTGTTTTAGTATGCAAGAAGCAGGGGTCCAAGCCATCAGGCAGTAAGACTTTCCACAAGTCTTTCCAAGATAGCTGCATCTTCAATTTTGATTTACAAGTTCCAGGTTTAGCTAAGTCTTCAAATGGGAAACTTTCAACTGGAACTTGATTTCCAGAAATTTGGAAGTTCCAGAATCAGTTTCTGTTTCCTTTGTGCCCCAAAGTTCAGTCCTTAGTGTATTTTGCTCATCTAGTATTTTGCTATAAGCTGCAAGGAGAAACCATGCCACATTCTCCAAGTTTACCTTGGAAAGTTCTTCAGCTAATTGCACTGGCTAACCATTTTCAAATTATGTCTTCCATATAACAGCAGGAGTTAATCTTGCTAAGTTCTCTGCAACTTTAAAACATGGATCACCTTTCCTCCAGATTCCAATAACAGTTTCATTATTTAAGTCTAAGGCATCATAGAAAGTCTCTTTACCATCCATATTGCTACCAACAGTTTCTTCAAAGTGATCTAGGCCTTTTCCATCAAACATTTCACAATTCCTCAAAAAAATACTCCTTATTCATTTATAAAAACCATTCCAACATTTTGGTAATTGCAAAAGCACTTCACCACTCCTCAGGACCAAATTCTATGTTAGTCAGCCAAAGGTGTGCTGATGCAAAATACCAGAAATCAGTTGGTCTTTATAAAGGGTATTTATTTGGGGTAGAAGTCCACAGTTACAAGGCCATAAAGCATAAGTTTCTTCCCTCACCAAAATCCATTGTCATGTGTTGGAGCAAGACAGCTGCCAATGTTTGACAGGGCTCAGGCTTCTTGTGTTCCTCTCTTCCTGGGGCTGCATTTCTCTCCAGACTTATCTCCTTGTTTCCTCCACAAGGTCAGCTGTAGGCTATCAGGCAAATGGATATCTTAGGACCTTCTCTCCTTCCTCATGACCAAGCTCTCTTACTTCCTGGGACTCCAGCTCAAGACTCCGACATCAAAACTGCTCCCTCTGTCCTTTGCCTTCTCTTTTATATTTGATTCCAGCCCTAGCAAGGGTTGGGGCTCAATACACTACTGACATGGCCCAGTTTACACCCTAATCATAACCTAATTATGCCCAGATTAACAGACCAGTTTACAAGCATAATCCAGCATTTATTTTTGGAATTCATAATTACATCAAACTGCCCAAACTGCTACACCATGTAAGGTGGCTTGCTCTTATTGCTCCCTGGGAACAGGATTTCAAAGGAAATTGTCAGTCACACCTTGAATAACCAATGTTTGGCTCTTGCAGGTTGATGTGATGACACCATCAACAGCAGAAACAATATTGAAAGGGATGTTTGTATTGGCTTTCTGGCCCATAATGAATTTCCCCATTTTGATGCAGGTCAAGAATGTGACACCACAGCCCTCAGTGGATGGGCCCTGTGTGTGGTACACTCAGCCTGGCCATACACCACAGAGTAGAATATTGTTGTCACAAGATAAGTGATTAAGTTGTGTCCTCTTAGATTGTCACAAGTTACCCATTTTAGTCACTCTTTCTCATTTGCCTTATCACTCTTAGGATACATGCCAACAGTTTGCTCACTTGGGCCCATGCCTATGCTCAAGTGTACAAGTCTCATTGTTGGGTGTGTATGGAACTCCCAGGCAGTCCAGTGGGAGGCCTCACATGGAGTATTCCCTTTGCCACCTGGGACAATTGGACCTGGCAAGAGATGGCTGGTTGAATGACCCCTGAGTGGTAAGCCATCCATTACCATGTAGAAAACTTGTTGCCCTGGAACATGGACTCAGCCAGGCCATGATTCAGCTATGCATTATATAACAGATGTGCCTGGTTTCCCACTGAACACATAGAGTTGCATAGCATCACACCTAAATGAATTGAACAAAAGGGGGACCCCAGCAGACTAGCTGGGGAAATTCCCCATATGTATGAGTAATGTTACTCAGAATGTTACAGGTAGATCCCATTGGTGGAATGTTCTACCATATACAGGTACAAAACCCACAGACTGGCTGCTGAAAGGATATTTGTGGGTCTCTGGGCCCCACAGATGGCCATATGTTCCTGCTGATTGGACAGGATAATGTACATGGGGATGCCCCTTGATACTAGGTTGGACCTTATCCATCCTTCCCCAGTTACACCAGAACTGGGATACTGTATATCACAGATGGCACAGAACTTAACAAACCCCATGCTGGTTCCACCCATTAGCTATACTTAATCCTGGAGGTGTGGCCTTTAAAGTAGAATTAGATGTAGAAGCCTTAGCACAGCACACCATGCAAGCTTTAAGCGCTTCTGAATATGCAATTGCCCAGTTAACAGAAGAAACTGATCAAATCTGACACATTGTGTTACAAACTGCATGGCCTTAGATTTACTCACTGATGCCCAAGGGGGTACATGCACCTTGATACATACAGAATGTTGTGTGTACATTCCCAATCATAAAAAATCCATACAGGCTGCTCTAAAGGGCATGGACCATGAGGTCCAACAAATCCACCACTTACAAGCTGACCTGGTACAGGACTGGTGGAACACCCTAGGAACCTGGAAATGGGGTGCACCTCATCAGGATGGGATGTATATTGTCTATTTGTTGCTATGTATATTGCTGTTGTGGTATATGGCTACAGTGTACCACCACTATTACCAGGGCCATCAACCTCAGGGGTGGAGTGTGAGAATGGTCAAATTCCAGTGATGTCCTTGGTCCTAGCCAGCTGCAAGCAGCTGTCGGTTGGCACCAGTGAGACAGCCCCCATCTTCACATACCCTTGGGCCTGTGTCCAAAGGTAGCTGATAGACCTAGCTTGTAGCAATTGTTCTCTAAACAATCCTGGGATTGAGGACAGATGAGGAACAATAACATAGTGTGTTACATAACCTAATTAACATATTATATAACCTGATTGACATGTTATGTTTACCATTGTATCAATATGTTATTGCATGCCAACAATGAGATAATAAAAACCAACAGATCAGCTCAAAGGCTGCTGATTGTCTGCTCCATGGCTGCTGCCTCCTGTCTGGTATGGACCGTTATACTTCTCCTCATGTGTTTTTTCACTTGCCCCCCTCACAAGTCCCTTTCTTGAATGCAGTTAACACAGGGAAAACTGGTTTTTCTCTTGAATGGCTAAAGAAATTTCTTTTGGCCTCTTCTTGTAGGGGTCTTAGAAAGCAGCTGTGAGAGAGGGCTCATTTTATTGCCACTGCTGGGGATTGAGCTTTGCTCTTAAACCAGACATTAAGAGGCACATTAAGAAGCAGGGACTGATCTGTGCCTTACAGGCAAACAGCCGTAGTGGCCCAGGAGTTAATGTATTACTAACAATCTCAGGGCTTCTCAGCAGATGAGTAAGGAATAAACCCCCAGGATTGGCCCAGGGGCCTTACTAATAAAACAAAAGTGGGCAAAGATAGGCTTTTTAATTTAAAAACTTAGACTCATCAAACGTCATAGGGTGTCATTGAGCATTCCTTGCCTCTTTGTCTCCTGGCTGGCTTGATAAATATGTTAATGAAATGTTCAGGTTTCTGGGCTTCTAGGTTGTCGGCTATGTCACATTAAAAAAAATTAAGGACACACCATAAGGTAGGCAAGATAGTAAAGAGTATATTAAGAAACAAGAGAACCAGAAATAAATACACAATCCAGACGTGTGTGGCTGTGCTGCAGGGTGAGATGTACACATGGGGCCCGAGGATAGGTCTTTTTAAAACCTTTCCTCCTACTCTTTTTTTTTTTAATTTTTTAAACTTTATTTTGTACATTTAATAATTGAAAACATAAACGATTAAAAACTAAAAAGTAAACACAGATGAATAAATACATACATTTCTCAATTAAATGTAATGGATACATGTAAATTTTTTTTTTTTAATCAAACAATATATTACACAATATATTTGGTTCATAGTAATGCATTCATACAGTATTTGTCCTTTTGCGTCTGGCTTGCTTCACTCAACATAATGTCAAAATACTCTTTCTTAATGTTGTGGAAGGGGCCCCAGCTGTTCACTTTTCTGTTTGTTTGACCCACCTGTTAGCTCTCAGGGGACCAGCATGGAGTATTGTTGTTTAGAGTTATCTGAGGTTTCCTCTTGATCCCAGAAATTGTTCCAAATGAGACTTCATGGCCCGGGTCTAGGCAGGATCTTTCTGGCACTGTTTTGCATAGCAAGGGGTTTCCAGGAACGGTCTCATGGCCATGTTCTCTGCCACATCCCAGCTGCCTTCCCTCTTTCTCTATATTAACCTGTCTCACATGTGTTCTCCATTCCCAGGGGACAAGACCCAATCACCTATGCCTTAGGCCTCCTTGGGCATATTCTAGGTCATTGCTCTCAATAAACCATCTGACACTTTCAGCAACTCTGGGGTCCTGGTGAAAATGAAGGAGAAACAACCAACAACCCAGGAAACAGACAGACACAAAGACAAATACCAGGTCCCAGCAGTCATCTCATACAGGCTGGCAGGATTTGGACAGTAAGAGACCATAACATTCTATTGCCAGTGGCTGCCACACATCCTGAAGCAACCTTGGCTGATTCCAGGCCCCAGGCCAGTGCCTCCCTCTCTGGGCCCCTCCCAAACATGAGCTCCTGATTCACCAGTCCCTATTCATCAGCAACTCTTCCTTGCCATCTAGTCATCTACCCACTCAGAGCACCCATGGCCAAGGCCTCCACCCCATCTGGCTGTACCCCTGGGCTTCCTTCCCTTGGGGTATGAGGGCCCAGGGTGGCTGCAGGTCTGCTGTATCCTGGGATCTCCTCTCAGGGATAAGAGGGAGTGGACTGAGTAGCTTGCTCCCATGGAACTTAGGATCCACTGGGTAGAGACCAAAGAGAAAGAAAGGAGGGAGTCACTTTAGCCATTCAATAAGTAGTTTGCACTGCTGGTTCTGCAAATCTAAGGATGTTTGTCATCTGTCAGAGCAATACTCTTGCATTTTCTCAAAATAATGGGTATGCATCAAATATTAGAGGTGAAGAATTAAGGTTTGTTTCTTTCCACCCACTCTGTTACAAACAAAAGACTAATTCATAAACACTTATTATGAACTGGGCTCTGCTTACCCTGTGCTAGAAGCAAATTCTCAAAATATTACTTTGTCTTTGGCACTGGACAGGTTAATCATAAAGATTCTTGATGCAGATTTCTTTGCCTTTATTTTGCTTGACATTCATAGAGTATCTTGGATTTGTGTATTCAGACCTACATCCAATTTGGAAAGTTTTCTGTTCTTGTTTCTTTAAGCATTTTTTTCTGGCCATTTATCTATGTTCCTTCTGGGACTTCTATTTTACATATATTGACATTCTTTATGGGGTTCATCAGGTTACTCAGACTCTGTTCATTTTTTTTCCATTCTTTTTCTTCTGCTCTGTATCCTGAAGAATTTCAAATGTTTTTTCTATGAGTTCACTGATACTTTCTTCAGCCCCCTCCAATCTGCTCTTGAAATTCAATTTAATCTCCTTTTTAATTATTCAATTCAGTTATTGTACTGTTGAATTCCCAAATTTCCATTTGGCTCTTTGTAATTTCTATCTTAGTGTTGGAAATTTCATTTTGTATTACATTGTATTCTTGATTTCTTTTAGTTTTACTACAAATTATCCATTAGTTCATGGATCCTATTTATGAGAGTTTTTCTAAGATCTTTGACTAGTAATTCAAGAGACTATACTTCACCAGTAATATTTTTCCATTAAATTATTTTTCTCCTCTGACTGGCCATACTTTCTTGTCTTTTTGTATATTCTGCATATTTGAGTTGAGAGATGAACATTCTGAATATAATGCTATGTTGGTCACTCTGGAAATCTATTTCTCCCAGTCTTTAGTCTACAGTCTAAGAATAAGGAAATAAAGCAAGGAAAAAAGAATAAGAGGTAAGATGACAAAAAGAAAAGAAAATATATGAACATTCAGATAAAAACACCAACACAAAAAAAGAAAAATATATGAAGTGCCCTGTCTCTACAAGTCTCTTGTTATGTGCTGGTTGGAAGACAAAAGCTGTGCTTTCAAGGCCAAAACCTAGGCCAGTGTCTCTACCCATTCCTCAGGGATCTGACACAACCAAAACTATAAAGCAAAGAAAGACAAATGCCAGCCAAAATATAAGTAAATAGAAAGAATTGCTGTTGTTCTTTATGTCCATGTAGATGCTGGTGTAAGATCCAAAAATGCTGTTTCTGTGAGTAACTGAGGCTAGAATCTGCACTGGACATTCAGGGTTCTTCCAGAATAAAGAACACAAGAAAGGGAATGTAGAAACACAGCCGAGAAAAATGAGCTTTGTCTTTAAGCCCTGGAAGATGCTGACGTGAGGCCAGAAGCACCTGTTGCTGATAGGGCTGAAATTGAAATCAGAGACTATACCATTCCATACCAGGAATTGCCCACACAGAGAAAGAAAAAACACACTAGCTCTTTATGTCTAGGTGAATATTGGTGGGAGCCTTTCAGTATCAATACTCAGTGGGCTGAAACTGAGGCGAGCTTCCAAAAGCTGTTCCCTTCCAGATCCACTAATGTGACCTCAAGCCTCAACTCGAACTTTGAGGCGACAAGGTTTTCTCTGCCAGTGCTGAACTACCTGGCTGCTCCTAGGTGCTTGACTGCCCTGAAGCAGCAACAACCATTTCTGCAACTGCTGATGAAGGGCTGAGCACATACAAAAGCTCAACTCTGCAGCCTCTTACTTCCTCTGGCACTCCTGCCATTGTGGTCCAGGGTTAACATTTAGTTTATTTCAGATGCTTTTTTTAGCTCTCATTTTTTTTTTTTTTTTGATCTGATGTATAGTTTTATTTATTTATTTATTTATTTTTTAAGTAATATCCTTTATTTTTATTTTTTTTTATGGGTAAAAATCAAAATTCTCACAATACATACAAACATTTGCAAAATGATATATAAATATATATGCATATATGTGTATTTGCTTACAAAAATGTTGTTTATATATATATATATATATATACATATATTTTAAGAGGTGCTTAGATTACCCAAAATATTACACGGAACCCACTGGGATTCCCATGTTGCCCACCTCCTCTCTCATTTTAATGGTAGAGGGAGATCTTTGTACACCTTTCTGTTCTGCTATTCTGCACCTGGCCACCATGAGATAAAAAACTGAGCTGCAGAGCAAAAATACATTTATTTGGGGGTTTTACAATTGTGATTTGAGGAAAACACATTAAGGTAACAGCTCAAATCATGCCCTGTCTTGACATTTCCAAGAAAGCATTTTTAAAGAGAAAGATTTCATAAGATGTTTGTTGGTGGATATTTGGAGTTCTCTAAATGTCCACCAGTTTAATAGTTGACTGAGTTCTTTATCTTGTGATTTGTTTCTGGAATCCAGACATCCATGGGATTTGGAGGAATATTGTTGCCTGGGGCTTTGCACACATGGGAAATTTGTGATATCTAGCTGATATTTGTCTAAGAGTAATACTCAGAATGACCACCTGACTCCATTTTAATCTCTTACCCATAGTAACTCTCTTTTGTTTTATTTCTTTTTACAAATCCAAACTTTAATTAATCTAAATGTTCATCAGGAGAATGACTAAATAACTCATTATCTATTCATAAATGGAATAGTCCTCAGTATTATAACAGGATAAATGGTTAATTCATACAATGCAGATGAACATCCCAGATAACATATTTGTGAAAGAAACCAGACCCCAGTGTACCTTATGTAATACTTCTCAACATGGTGTTCAAGAACAGCTAAAATTTACCTGTGGTGAGGGAAATCAGAATAATATTTGCTTGTGAGAGGTGGGGTCAAATGGGAGGGGGACAAGGGAAACTTCTGGGGTGATGGAAATAATTTAGTTTTTGAGTTTGGTGTTGGTTACATGTATGTGTGCATTTCCCAGGACTTGAATTGTAATCTTAAGAGTGATGCTGTTCAATATATGTAATTTTCCCCTAAATTAAAAACATTTTAGGGACTTAAATTTTTCAGCAGAAACCTTTCCATTGTGGCCTCTGGTAGATTTATTGTCACCGACCAGAAATTCAAAGGAGATGGAACTGAGTAATGAACCAATCACCTCTCTGCTACACATGGTGTAGAGGTGTTACCATTCTCTGACATCTATGGGGTCCAGATATAGAGTACAATGGAACTCACACATGTTACATGCAGTGTCATGATTATATATTAAGCTAACCCACTGTTCAGCAAAACAACCCCATCCTCCTTCCTGACACATAAACTGTTAGGAAGCTAGATCTGGAGGACCAGGATGGAAGTAAAAATTTTCATACTCTTTGGAACTTGAGGACATAGTGTGTTGGTACTCCCTCCTGTCCTCTCTGAGCCATGCCCACTTGCTTTGCTAGTCTGGTTATTCTGGACCACTAGAGGAGGTGCCTCATGAGCCTACCTCCCTTGCAAGGACCCAACAACACACATACTTTGGATCTCTGAGGCACATACATCTGCTGACCTCATTGTTTTCTCACTTTCTCTGCTCCATCACTCTTAGTCTTTCTGGCATGGGTGGTCCCAAGTGAGGCATCATGGTAGAAGCGTAACTGCTCATCTGCCAGGGTCCAGGATAAATTTCCAGTTGTTGTTCATGTTTCTGTCACTGAAGAAATGGGCATCATCTCTGCAAGAGCAGCCTGGACATTGACCCTCATTGAATTCATGTTTATAGGACAGAGAGCTGCCTTGGAGGTCCAAGGCCTCTGGAGTTGAATAGGCTCAGTGATCTACCCAGAAAAGCAAAAATGTCACATCCTTAACAATTAACTAGTTAAAGGGTATCTCTCTGCAAAGGCTGTGTGGGAGTGTTACTGTAAGCACAGCTCATTTCCAAAAGAAGGACCCACCTCATCTAGTACTACAAAAGACAAATATGTTTCTCAGTGAGAAAGTGATTTATTGAAAGTGAACAAGCAAGGAATTGGTGGAATCATCCCCAAACCAATTCAAAGTGAAAATGGGAGTTAGCATTTTTATAGGCAAAAAAAGAGAAAAGGTGTACATGAGAAGAAAATTGAGGGGGAAAAAAACAAGTGATTCATGATTCCAGGGATGTTGTAAGGAGGGTACATTGAATTTGTTAGTACTGCATTGTCTCAAGCATGTTCAATTTTCCTTGACTTCAGTGGCTAATAAACCACTGTATAAATATTGTGCCAACAGCTCAAGGATATCAAACTTTTTGGTCCTGAGAAAAGTTATAGATTTCCTGTGTCATAAGGTGCTTCTGACACCATTCTGTCTGGTTTTGCTTTGAGACACTATCTTATTCCTATAAACAAAAAATGAGAAATTGTGGTTAAAATCCTTCAGGGATCTAAGTGAAAAGAGTAAACTTCTAAAATTAGATTACTAGAAAATTAGCTTAATTAGTGTATTAGGATATTCAGAGTTTCTTAAGTGAAGAAATTTTTAGTAAGCACATTTTTCAAGCTTTCATATCCTTCTTTGTGTTTACACTCTTCTTATTCTTAAGAAGATATATTTTGTAAATATTTCTCATTAAGGAAAATGGGCAAAGGTCTCTTCTTCTGTAGTTATTTCCTGCTGTTTAGGGGGGAAGAAACTTTTCATAACATTTTGAAGGGAGTGTTACACATAATTTCACAAAGGCAATTTAGGCAACAAAAATAAAAGCATATGGCAAGCAAAACAAAGGCATTATTTAAGGAAGCCACTCTTTTATCTCATAGACAAGTTCATTAACTACTAAGAAAATGAATAAAGTTTGCCATGACATTTAACATGTTCAATACTGTGAACATATGTATCTATTCATCAGGTACAGTACTGAATGCTGGACAATGCACAAGTTTCTCTTTGAGTTGTAGTTAATATAACTAAGCTCCAGGTTTGCAATACCATAGATGTCATCTCTTCATTGGAGCAGGCCATAATGCCTAGGGTGTCTGATTAGGTTTTACATAAATTTTTCTGGTAACTATTGCTCCACTTGATATACTGCAGCAAATTAGTCCTGAAAAGCAAGCCATTTCTCGTTGGCAGAGTGGCTGGTGTTTGAAGAAGCTATGTAGCTCCATCTGCTTCAGGAGCATGATCAGGTGATGTTGCAGATATCTTTATTGTTTTCAGTGTCAATGACCAATCTAGCCAGTAACTCAAAAGGAGAGGCACCATGCACAGCACTGTGGGCCTTGTTTAAATGCACAAGAGTGTTTGGCAACACTGAAGTCCATCCCTTTTAATTTACAAAATATCAACTGAACTTAACTATTTTTAATACTTCAATTTTTACAAGGTGAAGGAACAAATCTTTTACAACAATTTGAAATTAAAAGATACTTTACAGGATTTGATTTTGAGAAAGCAAATTTTAAAAGTTGTTAGGTTTGAAAATTATGTTTTTTAAAAGTGAGAAGACCTGCTTAAACAACAAAGGACATGATAAGGTTAAAGTACCAGAAGCTATTATAATAAAACTGATTTTCTGCTTTGTATACACATTATTCAGGAGAAAAACTCTTTATAACCTTTTACTAAAACAGAGTAATGATTTAAGAAACTTAGTCATTTTAACAGAGAAAGAACCAAATTTTAGTTTTGAATAAATATACTATTTGATACTGTCTTTTAAAATGTTATGGATAGGCCCATCAAATTTTACCCAACTTTGAACACAAAATTTCCTTTTTTGTAAACCTTCTGCTCTTTCTATATTCTTTCAGGTTTTATCCCACATTTTTCTCTTTATTAAAAAGTTTTAGGATAAAATTTCTTTCTTTTTCCATAGTAATAATAAAAACTTTTTCTATATACCTAACATACTTATGTTACCAAAATTATTTTGGATACTGTCTCTAAGCAAATCCCTTACAACATACAATTACCATCAAAATTAAGCAAACTTGTTAGAATAATTATTTAATTTGGTTGTATGCAAACGTAATATCTCTTCATTTCAAATACATAAAAGTATGCAATATTGGAATATTGATATTTCATAGGGGATGTTTTTCAGAAATATATGCTTTCTTTAGTTTACTATTTTACCAGTATTTCAGAGAGATATATTATGAAATATTTACAAGGGCACATATCCAAAGCAGTTCTCTGGAGACAAGTTAGAGGGGCTGGGTGCTTTTAGGACTAAACCTCAATGGAACTGCAGGCTTACAAAAGCAGGTAGGATTTTTCTATTTTTTTCTCCTTTTTCCTTGATAGTACTGACCCGTTCAGTAGTTACTAAATTTTAACAGCAACAATTTTATTTATTTTTTATTTTTTGTTTTATTTTTTAGGAGGTACCAGAGATTGAACACAGGACCTCATATGTGAAGCAGGTGCTCAGCCACTTAGCTCCACCCACTCTCCAGCACCAGTTTCATTAATGTGATTATCCAGATCACATTAGAATTAACATGGAAACAAAACAGAGATCATTAATCTTACTAAGTTTTCACACTTCTCCAGCAGTTAAACTAATTCCACTTGTGATTTCTTTTACAAAACAAATCCAATTGCATGATAGTATTGCCAATACTCATTTTTAGGCTACTTTTCACTGTTATCCAATTTATACTGTGCCAAGCAATACTGCAATAGAAAATAATTTTCATTTTATTAAGGGAGTCCCCTCCAAGTTAAGACCAATTTTCCAATTTACAACCCGGAGGAGATATAGCTGGCACATTCTGAAAGTTTCCCATGGTGAGGCAACACCAACAGAAATGACAAAGACAGAACATGAAGAACAGGAATTCCTCTAAGTCATCAGGTCCCCCAACTTCAAAACACAAAATCAACAGGTAAGCCCTAAATATGTTTTATGAGATCCTAGGCATGAGTAGACTGACAAAGTGAAAGTAAATACAGATCAGAACAAGAAAGAATTTTACACACTTATCTAGCACAGGGAAAAACCCAGCATCAGAATCACCTTCACACAAAGGACACAGTGTCTGAAGAAGCAGAAACCTCACTGAGAACCTCCAGTCTTGTTCTTCTTGGGACATCCCCAGGAAGCTGCTGGGTACAGAGCTAGGGGATCCAGGGAAGCCCCATCATTGACAACACATGGATTGGGCTGCTCCAGGGCCTGCATCACAGAGCAGTGTGGCCCCTGCTTGGCTCACCAAATTGTTACCATAAGTATGGCTCATTTCCAATAGAAAGGCCCACCTGACAGAAAGAAGAAATGTGAAGGCAGTGACCTATAGAAGGTAAGTCACCCCTACCTGAGGCTTTGTCCCAAGGGCAATCAACACTGGCACAGTGCAAAGTGGCTAACATGCTGAGACAAATTCAGCCATCTTTCTGCTCTGAGAAACTAAGGGAAGTTGCTAAGGAAGGCAGGGATGCTACAGTGTGAGAGAGGAATATGAGAAAAGAGAGGGCCAGATAAGGCAAACTCCAAATTCTGGCTATAAACTTTGTTAAAATCTCTGGCTGAATCTTGGATCATACATGTGCTAAGCTGAATGAAAATGGTGTGCATTGAGATCTAAGCTGCTATCCACCACGGATAAGGCAGAGTTTGCTGCTTGCGGGTAATCAAGTTAACTGTGTACTAAAACAAAAAACATTGACACTCTTCAGAGGAATATAACCACACCCAGAGTCTTCACATATAACCATCACAAGTCCAGGATACAATCTATAATCATTCGACATATGAAGATTGAAGAAATGTGACCTAGTCCCAAGGGAAAAGATAATCAAAAGAGGTCAACCCTAAGATAATCCAGATGTTGGAATTATCATACAAGGACTTTAAAGCAACTATTAAAAGTATGCTCAATGATATAGATGAAAATTTTAGAACTAAAAATGCAGTATCTGGACATTTAAAAAAATATGATGGGCAAAATAGCTGCTTGAAGATAACAGTGAAAAAGTCAGTCAACCTGAAGATAGAACAATAAAAATTATTCACTGTGAAGAAGAAAGAGAAAAAGGATGGAAATAAGGTATTAAGAGCCTCAGGGACTTGTAGTACAACATCAAAAGGGCAACTGAAATTCCAGAAGGAAAGGTGAGTGTGAATGAGGCAGGAAAATATATGAAAATTAATAATTAAAAATTTCAAAATTTACTGAAAAACATAAATTTACAAGTCCAAGCAGGAACCTGAAACAGGATACAAAGCAAGAAAACCAAGCCTAGAGATACCATGATCAAAATGCTGAAGACCAAAGCAAAAATAGCCCAAATAGTTTTAGAACATACAAAGTAGTACTTAAGTTTTTGTTGATTTTAAGAATATTCTGGGGGGACGGATGTGGCTCAGTGAAAAGGTGATTTATAGTGAGCACACAAATAAGGAATTGGGAGACACTTCCCCCACACTAGTTCAGAGTGAAAATGGGAGAAAGAATTTTTATAAGCAAAAAAGAGAAAAGGGGTAGGTGAGAATTACAAATAAAAAACGTGATACCAGGATCTTGTGAGGAGGGTACATGCAATTTGTCAGTCCTGCATTGTCTTAATGATGTTCCACTTGTCCTTGGTTTCAGTGGCTAATAAACCACAGCTTAGATATTGTGCCAACAGCTCAAGGATATCAAGCTTTTTGTCTCTGAGAAAAGTTACAGGTTTACTGGGTCAAAAGATACTCCTGACATCATTCTGTCTTGTTTTGCTTTGAGACATTATCTTATTCCTGTAAACAAAACAGATGGTCTAGCTTGTATCCTTCAGAGAATGAAGAACATAGAAGTAATTTTTAATATTAGATTAATAGAAAACTAGCTTAATTAATGTATTAGAAATTTCAGAGTTGCTTAAGTGAAGAAATTTTTAGTAAAAACCTTTCTAGCTATCAGAAATGGGGATAAAACCCAAAAAGGAAGCTCTGACAGTGTCAAAGTGCAAGCTTCCAGGAGAAAGTTGAGCCATGAATCAGCAGTACAACCTACAATAGATATCAAAGTGTTCCACCCCACACCCATTGCATGTAATTGTCCTGGTTACCTAACACCTTTAGTTTCCAGGCCCCACGCAGACCCTGGAACCAGGGCTATGCTCTTCATGGCTCCCAAGGTGGCTTTTAAGTACAAGAGTGAGTACTTTGCTGGGTGTGTCAAGGACCCCAAGGACAGTGAAAGGAAGGACAAGAGCCAGGAAAAAATTATATCAGGAAACACACAAAAGAAGTAGAACTCCAGGGAAGGCTCCAAGGGTTTGAGAGGGCTGGGTTTAGGGTCCACTCTGGGAAAGTGGCTGTTCATGCATAAATTTGAACAGCAGCCCCATCCTCCTTACAGGGCCTTACCTCCAAACCAGAATTTACAACGATACCTCTCCTCCCAAGACTCTGGTTGAGGGCCAAGGATATCCCTGGTTTTCCAGTGGCTCCTGGGACACCAATTCCCTTCCTATTTCTTCCACTGTCTCTTCTTCTTGTTTCTCTAGCAGCTGGTTCTGTAATGTGACTCCATCCTTTCTGCTTACAGCTTCCTTCTGCCTCTTGGTCAGGCTGTCCTTGGGGTGAAAAAGGGAAGAATTGGGTAAAAATCAGGAAAGAAAGCCTGGACTCAGAGTTGGGAGCCTCAAATAATCAGGAAGGGGCAAAGTGGAAGGGAGACAAGGATGCTGCCCATGTACAGAGAGGAGTGCCAACAGAGGGGCCCCCAGGATTCTGAGGACTGAGCCTGTGTAAGCTGGACCTTCCTCTGTGTTGTGTGCCATGTACTTCATCCTTCCAACCACAAGGCAAAATGTGTTCAAGGAGCCATGCAAGGGACCCTCTGAGAAGTGGAGGCAGAAGGAGCAGGAAGGCATCTGGGCCAGATGGAAACTACTGATGTGATAATTGGGAAAGGCATACTACAACAAGTGTAAGGGTACATTGCACAGGGAAAAGTTTTGTGTAGAACTTATATTAAGTAGGTTGTCAATAGCCAGAGGTTGAATTTTAGACTTCCAGGTCTCATAAATGCACCAAGAACTGTGGTGCAGGGCCACCCTGACACAGGGCTCATTGATCAGGTGTCCATGGATGAAAGACCCCAGATTCCTACACCACAAGCTAGCACACAATTCCACCATGATGAATAAACCTTGCCAGCTTAAGTACAACCTCATGCCAGGATTGTAGGGAATTTTTATAAGTAAGTGTTGGATGAACTTACTCTCTGCAATGCAATAACACAATCAAGAAGGAAAAAGGAAGTTTGTTCAGAGACAACTAGAATTAGTCTCTCTGGAGTGATTCCTGGTGCTAGGGCAGGGCATCCCCTCACTGGTGTGTCCAGCGGAGCACCCAGCTGAGCTGAGGATTGGCATGGTCTCCCTTTGCCCCATAGACCTCTCTGTTTACATGACATGACCTGGCCCCTCCACTGAAGTTCTTGGTTCTTCAGGGTACATATGCAGAGGACTTTCTAAAGGACTCGTGAGTGACATTCCTGCCTCCCCATTCAACTCCTAGCCTCTGATTCCCAGTGACTCTACATTTCTGACACATTTATGTACTGGAAAACTGATACTTGTCCCCCCACTGCAACTTTTCAATTGCTTAAATCATAGCATTTATGTTGAAAGTTTTTATATGTGTTTTGAAAAATGGAATAAACAGTCTACTTTTGGCTAATAATACTATGAAAGCCCGACAATAAGTAAGAGTTTTTGTTATTCTATCATTCTATCATTACTAACAATTCCAAGGTGACAGCAGTTCTTTACATATACTTAAAAAAAATGTTTTAAAAGATACTTACATTACATAATTGTTACCTAAAAATGGAGGGGATTCTCATATGCCCTACTCTCTAACCCTCCCACACTTTCCCACATTAGCATCCTTCATTAGTGTGGTACATTTGTTACAATTGATGAATGCACATTGAGCATTGCCACTGTGGATATTAATTTATATTATGGTGTAAACTCTCAAACAATTTTGTAAGTTATGATGAGATATATAATGATCTGTATTTGTCATTGCAATGTCATTCAGGACAATTCAATGTCCCAAAAATGCACCCATATTACACTCATTTTTCTCTCTCCCTCTCCTCATTATCTCCAGTGGCCAGTGTTCCCAAATCAATGATAAAAGTTCTCTTGCTATAATAACAATACCTATAATAGAATAAGAGCAAGTCTACTCTAGACCATCATTCATTCCCCAATCCTGAAGATCTGGGATGGTGATGCCCCCTCTATCTCTAATTGAGAGGGGACTTAAAACCCATGGAACAAGAGGTAAGATGGCATCAGTTTAGGAGGGGACTCACTGACTAGCTCTTTGAGGACAGCTGTTTGTGTACAGGGTCCTGCCTGGGGGTCTGTGCTGTGGGCACACAGAGTGAGAAGCTTGGGACATCTATCTGCAGGCAGACTGATGGCATGGACTGATCGGTAGAGATTCGTGAATTTTAAGCCTGCCTGTGTTGGATAACACAGATGGCTGAGCCCCACCTTCAGGGAAAAAGGCTGGTTTGAACTGCGACTCCCACACAGCAACCTGGTGTGAGGGAACGTATTCTGAGAGAGGGGGGGTTCTGACAGAAGGTGGAGAGGGGTTTACCTTCTGTGGATATGCTGCTGGGACACCCTCATAGCTTTGGGGAGCAGATAAGCTGGTTTGAGGCAGCACCAGGCTGAGGGGAGAGGCAAATCTACTGAGGAAGCCTGATTTACCCAGCAGCCCAGTGACATTGAGGTTTGGCTCCAGAGGGGGCAGAGTCAGCCAATTTTATTGTTCTGCACTGACAAGCATCAGAGGTTCAGCTCCCCTGGGGAGGCCAGGAAGTGGGAAGTGCTTGATTAGTTTCCATGAGCCTAGTTAGGGTCCCTTCATTGAAGGAGGTGGACTAGAAGAGGACTTCTTTTGGGTCACTTATTTCACCCAAAAACAAAAATAAAAAGCAGACAGTCACTTTAAAAAATGAATTCTTCTTTTTAATTTAGTTTAATAGCTAAAATCTGCCTCAAAACCTACAGATAGAACCCTGCAGAGAAATTGATCGATAAACACAAGTAGGTTGAGAGATTCCACAAGAAACCTAGAAAGAACACTCTTCCTCCTTAGCTTTGTTTGACTGCTTGCTTGTGTGGTTGTTTGGTTTTTCTTTGTTTATTTGTTTATTTGTTGTCTCTTGCTTTTCTTTCCTCTTTCGTCTCCCTGCCCCTTCTTTTTTCCTTCTTTTTTCTTTCTTTTTAATTAGGTGCTGTTAGCTTCTCTCTTCTTTGATGTGCTTCTACTTCAGTGATTTCCCATTCTCTGTCTATATTGATTTAGACTCCCAAGGTATCTATTCCCCTTTCTTCATTTTTCTGCCTTCTGTTTTAGTACTTAACACCACATTATTTCATTATCCCACAACTTAAGTGTATCAATTTCTATTCTATCTATTCTGTTTTCTTCTTTTTTTATTAATATTAACTTTTTACTTTCAGCCTTTCTTCATTCTTTCTCTCCCTCCTCATCATTCTAGCCTTCTAAATCATTACATATACATTCCTCTATTTGGTTTCCCAGTCCATTGTAGGTACTCCACTTTTTTCAAATTACTCTACACTTCATATATGACCTAAATATTCATTTCAATAAGTCCTATTTGGTCCCTCTTCTAACATTTATCAATATCTTTCATCCTTTCTAACATCTTTCAATTCCTCTGGCCCTAATTTTTTTTACTTCAAGGGAACATAGAAAAAAGCAAGGAAATAAAATAAGAAGAAAAACTGTAAAAGGGAAAACTTAATACACAAACCGAACCAACAGCCAAATAAAACTCTAGAGCAGAAAGAGAAGCTAATCAACTGAATAAACCCATCAAGATAAAATGATAACTAGAGAGCAACAAAAGATTACAAAGCACCCTGAGAAACAGGAAAACATGGAACAGTCCAATGACCAAACTAAAAACCAGGAAGAGATGCAGAACATCGAACAACTAATCAAAGCGTTCCAAACAAATATCATGAACCAACTTAATGAAGTGAAGGAAGAGATTAAGGATATAAAGAAGACACTGGGAGAACATGCTGAAGAAATTGTAAACATACACAAAAAGATAACGGATATGGTGGTGATCAATGGCACAATCCAAGAAATAAAAAAGATGCTGGATTCACATAACAGCAGATTTGAACAGGCAGAAGAAAGAATTAGTGATGTGGAAGACAATGCCTCTGAAATCAAACAGATAGTAGAACAGATAGACAAAAAGACAGAAGAAATCCAGCAGAGAATCAGGGATTTAACTGACAAAAGAAAATGCACAAACATATGCATTATGGGCATCCCAGAAGAAGAAGAGAAGGGAAAGGAAACAGAAGTAGTGTTGAAGGAAATAATGGCTGAAAAATTCCCAACTGTATTGAGAGAGATGGATGTGCAGATCCAAGAAGCACAGTGTACCCCAAATATATAAATCCCAACATGTCAAATCCAAGATATATACTTGTCAAAATGTCCAATGACCAAGACAAAGAGAACTTACTCAAGGCAGCAAGAGAAAAGAGAACAATCACATACAAGGGAAGCACATTAAGATTGACTGCTGATTTCTCATTTGAAGCCATGGAGGCAAGAAGGCAGTGGAAGACATAGTCAAAGTACTAAAAGAAAAAAAAAAAAAAAAAACTTCTAGCCACGAATTTTCTATCCAGCAAACCTGGCATTCAAAAATTATGGAGAGTTCAAAATATTCACAGATAAACAGAAATTAAGAGAGTATGTCAATAAGAAACCTGCACTTCAAGAAATACTAAAGGAGGTTCTACAAGTTGAAAGGAAAAAACAAGGGGGAGAGAGTTGGAGGAGAGCTTAAAAACAACTAAAAAGACAAAAGCAGAACCAATACAACATATGACATACATTAACTGAAAGAAAAGAGGGCTGATGTAAGAAATTCATTGTAAGTAATAACCCAAATGTTAATGGATTAAATTCACCAGTCAAGAGACACAGATTGGCAGAATGGATAAGGAAATATGATCAATCTATATGCTGTCTACAAGAAACCCACCTTTGACCCAGGGATTCAGGGAGGCTGAAAATGAATGATAGCTGGAAAACAATTTTAAAAGCTAATAATAGCCAAAAAAAAAAAAAAAAAAAAAAAAAGGCAGGAGTAGCTATTCTAATATCAGACAAAATAGACTTTAAATGCAAAACTATTGTAAGAGACAAAGATGACACTATATGTTAGTAAAAGAGGTAATCTCTCAAGAAGAGAGAACAATCATAAACATTTATGCACTTAATTGGGGTGCCTCAAAATACATGAGGCAAACTCTGGAGAAATTAAAAGGAGAAATAAATGCCTCTACAATTGTAGTGGGGACTTTAATATACCATTATCATCATTAAACAGAACATCTAGACTGAGAATAAATAAAGAAACAAAGGCTATGAAAAATACATTAGAGAACCTGGACTTAAGAGATATATACAGAAGATTACACCCAAATACAGCAGGATTTACATTCTTCTCAAGTGCACACGGATCATACTCAAAGAGAGACCACATGCTAGGTCACAGAACAACTCTCAATGAATTCAGAAAGATGGAGATTATACAAAGTAATTTCTCTGACCACAATGGAATGAAATTGGAAATAACTAAGGGCCAGATAAACAGGTTAGGCACAAAGATATGGATGCTAACAACACACTCTTAGACAGTGTGTGAAGGAGGAAATATCAAAAGAAATCAGTAACTACCTTGAAACTAATGAAAACAACAACACAACATACCAAAACCTATGGGATTCAGCGAAAGCTGTCCTGAGAGGGAAGTTCAGAGGCATAAATACATATATTAAAAAAGAAGAAAGAGCTAAATTTGAAGGCCTAACTGCACACTTGGAGTAATTGGAAAAACCACAACAAACTAAACCTAATGGAAGTAGAAAGATTAGAGCAGAATTAAATGAAATAGAGAATAAGAAAGCACTAGAAAAATGAACAAAACCAAAAACTGGTTCTTCCAGAAGATCGATAAAATTGACAAACTGTTAGTCAGACTAACAAAGAAAAAGAGAGAACAGATGCAAATACACAAAATAGGGAATGAGCAAGGTGATAGCACTACTGACCCCACAGAAATACATAGTATCATAAGAGGATATTTTGAAAAATTATATGGGACAAGAATGATAATTTAGAGGAAATGGACAAGTTGCTAGAAACTCACAAACAGCCTACATTGATGAAAGAAGAAATTGATGAGCTCAACTTTCCAATTACAAGTAAAGAGATAGACTCAGTCTTCAAAAACCATACCCACTCATTTGGGAGAGAATGGCCTCTTTAACAAGTGGTGCTTGGAAAACCGGATATCCATATCCAAAAGAATGAGAGAAGAATGCCATCTCACACATTATACAAAAATCAACTCAAGATGGATCAAAGATCTAAATATAAGAACCAACACCATAAAGACCTTGGAAGATAATGTAGGGAAGCATCTACAGAATCTTGTAATAGGAAAGGTTTCATGAACTTCACACCCAAGCATGAGCAGCAAGAGCAAAAATAGATAAATGGGTTCTCCTCAAAATTAAAAACTTCTGCACCTCAAAGGATGTTATTAAGAAAATAAAAATTCAGCCTACCCAATGGGAGAAAATATTTGGCAGCCATATATCTGATAGGAGCCTATTATCCTGCATATATAAAAACTTCTGCACCTCAAAAATGAGCAGATAAAGAACTCATTTAAAAAATGGGCAAGTTACCTGAAAGGACATTCTCTGAGGAAGAAATACAAATGGCTAAAAAACACATGAAAAAATGCTCGACATAACTAGCTATTAGGAAAATGCAAATCAAATCTACAATAAGATAGATACCATCTTACACCCATCAGAATGGCAGCTATTAAAAAAGCAGCCGAATATTAGTGTTGGAGAGGATGTGGAGGAATAGGAACCCTCATCCACTGCTGGTGGGATTGTGAAATGGTCCAAGCACTGTGGAGGGCATTTTGGCGATTCCTCAGAAAACTAACAATCTTCTGTATGATCCAGCAATTCCACTGCTGGGTATATATCCAGAAGAATTGAAAGCAAAGACACGAACAGATATGTGCACACCAATGTTCATAGCAGTATTGTTCACAATTGCCAAAAGTTGGAATCAATCCCGGTGCCCATCAACAGATGAATGGATAAGCAAAATGTGTTACATACATACAATGGAATATTACTCAGCTGTTAGAAGGAATAAAGTGCTAACATATGGAATAACATAGGTGAATCTTGAAGACCTTATGGGGAGTGAAGCAAGCCAGGCATTGAAGGATGAACAGTATATGACCTCACTGATTTGAATTGAGGAAAGTGAGCAGTCTCTCTGAACCATTGTCTGAAAGATAGGTTAACAAGGGTGAGAAAGAGAAGAGTAGGTTGTGAGCCAACACCCATATGGACATTTTATATGGTAAAATGATAGAATATAGTTACATATTGAAGGATAGGACAGGTGCATAGTGATACTACTGGGTTTGGTGCTGCAGGGTTGACAGGTGGGTAGATTAGGAAGGGCAGGTTAGAATACCCAGGGCATGTAATTATGAATCCTGTCATCCAATGAGTCAAGACAAGGGAGTGTCATGTGTCCCAGGGGGATGGTGAGGAAAAAACAGAAAAGATCAAAGAGGGGGTGTTTAGTTGTCATGAGAAATATTTTTCATTACTGTACAGTAATGGACACAAGACATGGTAAATATCATCAAAAATTATTAAACTATACTGTCTAAACTGTAAACTATGTTGTAAACTATTGAGAATGTTTAGTAGTTATGTTTCACTATCTGTGTAACATTTATAACAATGCTACCACATACACACACGGAAAAAAGGTTTTAATATGGGGTGAGGAAAGGGGAAGGAGGTTGGGTATATGAGAGTCTCTAGTAGTTTGTGTGTGACTTTGCTGTGACCTAAAACTTCTTTGAAAGTTAAATGAAAATTTCGAAGACAATGGTGAATGAGAGGGGGAAGGAGCCATGGTACAGACTGGACTCCTGATAATGCAGTAATAAAATGAAAAAAAAAAAATTTTAATTTTTGATTTTTTTCCCCATTTTTTGATTGTCTCAATCTGTTAATTATATTTTCTTTTTAGTTTTTTTTTCTGAGTTTCCTTGTATTTTATCTCTTTAATTTAAGCTTATCATTTCCTACTAATTGTACTTTGTTATTATATGGGCTTCATCTTCACAGAAGGTTTAGATCACAGAAGGGTTACAATGGGGCCTGCAAAGGATCATTGGTGGGGGGAGGTGTCTGGGATGGGTGATTCATGGGAGGAAGTTCATCTGAATATACATTAAAGATATATAAAATTGTTCAAATGATCAAGGGGTGGGTCATGGTCATGGTGGGTAGATAAACACTCAATAAATGAAGGAATACTGAATTCCCAGCCTGGAGAGCTCTGCCACATTCTCCAAGGGAGCAACAACAGTCCCCCGAGTGCAGGGGCAGTGTCTGGATAAAGAGGATGGTCCACTGATGGGTTTTTGTTATTGATGACTAGCTTTATGAGTCCTGGCTCTTGTAATTGAAACTTAGCCTACTGTTAAGGGTTGCCACCTGAGAGCCTCCTTCTTGCTCAGTTGTGGCCTCTCTCTAAGCCAAACTCAGTATATGACTGCATTACCTTCCCCCCAGTGTGGGACATGACTCTTGGGGATGAGCCTCCCTAGCAATGAGGGATTAATACCAAGTGCCAACTGGCAATACAACTGGAAAAAGACCTTGAATAAAAGGGGGAAAAGGTAAAGACAAATAAGTTCATGTGGCTAAGAGACATCAAAGAGAGTCAGGAGTTCATCCCAGAGGTAACGCATACACACCTCAGTAGGATCTCATAGATCACCAAAATGGATATCACTCCACACAAAGGAGTTTCTGAGGGCTCTGGGGACACCCAGGTCCTATAAAAGGGATATAGCTCCAGAGATTGATGCCTAATCAGTTGGCTCTATTTTGGAATCTGTGCTCCTGAGAGTGACAGAGTTGGACTCAAGTCCTCCCTGCACATGGTCCATCAGTCCCTTCTATTCAAACCTATATGTGATGCTGGAGTTTGTAGGTGTACTTCCTGTGACAGAAGCTTCTGGCCTGTCCATGTTCCAGCTGTGCTTGGAATCTCGGTGGAGCTGCAACTCCTACTCTACAGCTCAATGGACTCACCCAAGTCACCTGGTGAGGAGACAATGATGGACAACGACCATCCCAGGGAATGGAGAGAGCCTGCAGCTGCAGGCAGGATAATCCCATCCTCCATATCCATGGGATATAAGCCCCTTCTCACTTGGAGGTGGAGTGGACATCACCATCCCAGACTCCTCAGGACTTGGGGAAGAGCTATGGACTAAAGTGGACTTAATGGTATTCTATTGTAGACATATTGTGATTCAAAGAATGGAAGAAATTATAAAAGTGAGGTGGAGCCAGTGGCCACTAGATGCTTTCGGGGAAGGGAAGGGGAAAGCAGTTGTAATATAGGGGCTTTTTTAGGATTTGGGAATTATCCTGAGTGACATTTCAATGACAGATATAGGCCATTTTACATCAGCATACACCATGCAGAACTGTGTGGGAGAGAGTGTGGTCTACAATGTGAACTATGGTCCATGCTTTGTGGCAAACCCCCAGGATGTGTATATACATTGCAGGTGATGTGCCACACTAATGAAAGATGTTTATGTGGTATATTATGTGGGAGGAGGGGAACATGGGAATCCCTGTAATTTTTGTGTAACATTTATGTAATCTAAACATGTTTTAAAATATATAACACTTAAGTAAGCAAATGCACATATATGCATATATATTTATATATCATTTTACAAATATTGGTTTGTATTGTGAAAAATTAGATTTTTACCCACAATAAAAAAAGAAAAAAGAAAAAAGAAAGATGAAAGAAAGAAAGAAAGAAAGAAAGAAAGAAAGAAAGGAAGGAAGGAAGGAAGGAAGGAAGGAAGGAAGGAAGGAAGGAAGGAAGGAAGGAAGGAAGGAAGGAAGGAAGGAAGGAAGGAAGAAACCATGGGACAGGTGGATTGTCTATCTTGCTTGCATTTGTAGACTCTTCCTTGGGAAAGTCATTGTCCATCATCATTTCCTTGTTAGTTGTCTTGGGTGAGTCCAATGAACTGGAGAGTAGGTGTTGCAACTGTGTTGAGATTCATGACCCAGCAGGCCCATGAACAACCCAACGTTTAAGTCTCTTGGATGTACACCTACCAGCTTTGATAATAATTTTAATTTTGAATACAAGGACAGAAAGGCCATGTGTACGGAAACCACAACTGAGTCCAACTCTATCACGCTGGGGAGAATAAATTCCAAAGTAGGGGCCCCTGGCAGGCACAAAATTCCTGAGATGTCAGCCTCACCTATAGTGTCTGGTTCTCTCTGGAGCCCTCAAGAGCCCTGCTATTTGAGGCAATATGTGCTGTGGTAGTAAAAGGGATTCTGCTGAGATGTACATAAGCTTAACATCTTGAAAAATCTTATGACTCACTTTGAAGTCTCTTAGCCATATAAACTATTTGTGTTTACCCATTCCACCTATTGGTGAAGGCCTTTTTGCAGTCGCATTACTAGTAGGTGCCTGGTAGTAAACACTTGGTGCTAGGGAGGCACATCCCCAGGAGTCATGTCCCACACTGAGGAGAATGTAATGCATTTATATGCTGAGTTTGGCCTAAAGACAGACCACATTTAAGCAACAAGGAGGATCTCAGGAGGTAACACTTAGGCAACCTCTAAAAATAGGCAAACTTTCACTTTCAAAAGCAAAGATTGATAAGTGCAGTTATCAATATCAAGGGCCCATCAATGATCCATCCTCCTTTACTAGTCATGGCCCCTATACTTGAGGGATTCTTGCTCTCCCACAAGAGAATGTCACAGAGCTCCCCAGGATGAGAATTTGATATTCTTTTAGTTATTGTGTGAATCTCCACACATCATAACAATGCCCCATGAACACTTGAACACATTCATATGCCTTACAGATATACCCTAGGTGAACATTCTCCGATGCATCCCCCATCACTGACACCTCACACCAAGGATCCTCCTCTGCCACAGTTATAACCATTTTGTGATTCAAAACTTGTTAAAAAATGAAGTCAACAAAATAACCAAAAAAAAAAATGAGAAGAAAATGAAATAATGATAGTTTTAAAAGTAACAAATAAAATACAAAAATTGTTTAAATCTGAAATCATAAAAAATAAAAAATTAAATTAAAAAAATTTTTGACATTATGTCTTTCATCACAGAAAGATATGTTGTCTTATATGTACAGTGACATTTTCTTCCCTTTATTTCCCCAGTGTATTATTTTTTCATATTATCTTCAAAGAAGCTTTAGGTAACAGAAAAAAATATGTACAATATATATGAGATTCCCATATACCCAATATCCTCCCCCTTTTCCCATTTCCCTTATTAATAACATTTTACATGTGGATGGTACATTTGTTAAAAATTGAGGTACAAATATTGAAACATTGGTACTAGCCATGGTCAATGATTTACATTATGGTTTACATTTTGGGCCATACAATTTTATAAATTTTGATGAA
>JAKSZT010036484.1:153911-171342 GCA_026826555.1 Tolypeutes matacus
ATATGAATGTGTTCAAGTGTTCATGGGGCATTGTCATGATGTGTGGAGATTCACACAATAACTGAAAGAATATCAAATTCTCATCCTGGGGAGTTCTGTGACATTCTCTTGTGGGAGAGCAAGAATCCCTCAAGTATAGGGGCCATGACTAGTAAAGGAGGATGGATCATTAATGGGCCCTTGATATTGATAACTGCACTTATCAACCTTTACTTTTGAAAGTGAAAGTTTGCCTATTATTAGAGGTTGCTTAAGTGTTACCTCCTGAGATCCTCCTTGTTGCTTAAATGTGGTCTGTCTCTAGGCCAAACTGAGCATATAAATGCATTACATTCCCCTCAGCGTGGCCATGACTCCTGGGCATGTGCCTCCCTAGCACCAAGTGTTTACTACCAGGCACCTACTAGTAATGCAACTGCAAAAAGGCCTTCACCAATAGGTGGAATGGGTAAACACAAATAGTTTATATGGCTAAGAGACTTCAAAGTGAATCAGAAGATTTTTCAAGATGTTAAGCTTATGTGCATCTCAGCAGAATCCCTTTTACTACCACAGCACATATTGCCTCAAATAGCAGGGCTCTTGAGGGCTCCAGATTGAACCAGACACTATAGGTGAGGCTGACATCTCAGGAATTTTGTGCCTGCCAGGGGCCCCTACTTTGGAATTTATTCTCCCCAGAGTGATAGAGTTGGACTCAGTTGTGGTTTCCATACACATGGCCCTTCTGTCCTTGTATTTGAAATTACAATTATTATTAAAGCTGGTAGGTGTACATCCAAGAGACTTAAATCTTTGGGTTGTTCATGGGCATGCTGGGTCATGAATCTCAACACAGTTGCAACACCTACTCTCCAGTTCATTGGACTCACCCAAGACAACTAACAAGGAAATAATGATGGACAATGACTTTCCCAAGGAAGAGTCTACAAATGCAAGCAAGATAGACCAATCCACCTGTCCCATGTTTTTTTTTTTCTTTCATTCTTTCGTTTTTTCTTTTTTTATTGTGGGTAAAAATCAAATTTTTCACAATACAGACCAATATTTGTAAAATGATATAAATATATATGCATATATATAGATATATAGATATATATCTATAACATTTAACATTACTTAAATGTTATAGGTATATATTTTAAAACATGCTTAGATTACATAAATGTTACACAAAAATTACAGGGATTCCCATGTTCCCCTCCTCCCACATAACATACCACATAAACATCTTTCATTAGTGTGGCACATCACCTGCAATGTATGTACACATCCGGGGGTTTGCCACAAAGGATGGACCATAGTTCACATTCTAGACCACACTCTCTCCCACACAGTTCTGCATGGTATATGCTGATGTAAAATGGCCTATATCTGTCATTGAAATGTCACTCAGGATAATTCCCAAATCCTAAAAAAGCCCCTATATTACAACGGCTTTCCCCTTCCCTTCCCTGAAAGCGTCTAGTGGCCACTGGCTCCACCTCACTGTTATAATTTCTTCCATTCTTTGAATCACAATATGTCTACAACAGAATACCATTAAGTCCACTCTAGTTCATAGCTCTTCCCCAAGTCATGAGGAGTCTGGGATGGTGATGTCCACTTCACCTCCAAGTGAGAAGGGGTTATATCCCATGGATATGGAGGATGGGATTATCCTGTCTGCAGCTGCAGGCTCTCTCCATTCCCTGGGATGGCTGTTGTCCATCATCGTCTCCTCACCAGGTGACTTGGGTGAGTCCATTGAGCTGTAGAGTAGGCGTTGCAGCTCCACTGAGATTCCAAGCACAGCTGGAACATGGGCAGGCCAGAAGCTTCTGTCACAGGAAGTACACCTACAACCTCCAGCATCACATATAGGTTTGAATAGAAGGGACTGATGGACCATGTGCAGGGAGGACTTGAGTCCAACTCTATCACTCTCAGGAGCACAGATTCCAAAGTAGCGCCAACTGATTAGGCATCAATCTCTGGAGCTATATCCCATATATAGGACCTGGGTGTCCCCAGAACCCTCAGAAACCCCTTTGTGTGGGGTGATATCCATTTTGGTGATCTATGAGATCCTACTGAGGTGTGTGTAAGTGTTACCTCTGGGATGAACTCCTAACTCTCTTTGAAGTCTCTTAGCCACATGAACTTATTTGTCTTTACCTTTTCCCCCTTTTATTCAAGGTCTTTTTCCAGTCATAAGTTGGCACTTGGTATTAATCCCTCATTGCCAGGGAGGCTCATCCCCAAGAGTCATGTCCCACACTGGGGGGAAGGTAATGCATTCATATACTGAGTTTGGCTTAGAGAGAGGCCACATTTGAGCAACAAGGAGGCTCTCAGGTGGCAACCCTTAAGAGTAGGCTAAGTTTCAATTTCAAGAGCCAGGACTCATAAAGCTAGTCATCAATAACAAAAACCCATCACTGGACCATCCTCTTTAGCCAGACACTGCCCCTGCACTTGGGGGACTGTTGTTGCTCCCTTGGAGAATGTGGCAGAGCTCTCCAGGCTGGGAATTCAGTATTCCTTCATTTATTGAGTTTTTATCTACCCACCATGACCATGACCCACCCCTTGATCATTTGAACAATTTTATATATCTTTCATGTATATTCAGATGAACTTCCTCCCATGTATCACCCATCCCAGACACCTTCCCCCCCCAATGATCTTCTGCAGGCCCCATTGTAACCCTTCTGTGATCTAAACCTTCTATGAAGATGAAGCCCATATAATAACAAAGTACAATTAGTTGGAAAGTGAAATAATAATGATAAGCTTAAATTAAAGAGATAAAATACAACGAAACTCAGAAAAAACCTAAAAAATAAAATATAATTAACAGATTGAGACAATCAAAAAATGGGAAAAAAAAAACACAAAAATTAAAAATTTTTTTTTTCATTTTATCACTGCATTATCAGGTGTCCAGTCTGTACCGTGGCTCCTTCCCCCTCTCATTCGCCATTGTCTTTCAAATTTTCATTTAACTTTCAAAGAAGTTTTAGGTCACAGCAAAGTCACATACAGACTACTAGAGACTTTCATATACCCAACCTCCTTCCCCTTTCCTCACCCCATATTAAAACCTTTTATTTGTGTGTGTGGATGGTAGCATTGTTATAAATGTTACACAAATAGTGAAACATAACTACTAAACATTCTCAATAATTTACAATATAGTTTAAATTTTAGACAGTACAGTGTAATAATTTTTGATGATATTTACCATGTCCTGTGTCCATTACTGTACGGTAATGAAAAACATTTCTCATGACCAGTAAATACCCCCTCTTTGATTTTTTCTGTTCTTTCCTCGCCATCCCCCTGGAACACATAACACTCCCTTGTCTTGACTCATTGGATAATAGGATTCATAGTTACATATCCTGGGCATTCTAAACTGCCCTTCCTAATCTACCTACTTGTCAACCCTGCAGCACCAACCCCAGTAGTATCACTACACACCTGTCCTATCCTTCAATATGTAACTATACTCTATCATTTTACCATATAAAATGTCCATATGGGTGATGGCTCACAACCTACTCTTCTCTTTCTCTCCCTTGTTAACCTATCTTTCAGACAATGGTTCAGAGGGACTGCTCACTTTCCTCAATTCAAATAAGTGAGGTCATATACTGTTCATCCTTCAATGCCTGGCCTGCTTCACTCCCCATAAGGTCTTCAAGATTCACCTATGTTATTCCATATGTTAGCACTTTATTCCTTTTAACAGCTGAGTAATATTCCATTGTATGTTTGTAACACGTTTTGCTTATCCATTCATCTGTTGATGGGCACTGGGCTTGATTCCAACTTTTGGCAATTGTAAACAATGTTGCTAGGAACATTGGTGTGCATATATCTGTTCGTGTCTTTACTTTCGATTCTTCTGGGTATATACCCAGCAGTGGAATTGCTGGATCATACAGAAGATTGTTAGTTTTCTGAGGAATTGGCAAAATGCCCTCCACAGTACTTGGACCATTTCACAATCCCACAAGCAGTGGATGAGGGTTCCTATTCCTCCACATCCTCTCCAACACTAATATTCTGCTGCTCTTTTAATGGCTGCCATTCTGATGGGTGTAAGATGTAGTTTTGATTTGCATTTCCCTAATAGATAGTGATGCCGAGCATTTTTTCATGTGCTTTTAAGCCATTTGTATTTCTTCCTCAGAGAAGTGTCTTTTCAGGTCACTTGCCCATTTTTTAAATGGGTTCTTTGTCTGTTCATTTTTGAGGTGTAGGATTTTTTTATATATGCAGGATAATAGGCTCCTATCAGATATATGGTTGCCAAATATTTTCTCCCATTGTGTAGGCTGCCTTTTTATTTTCTTAATAACATCCTTTGAGGTGCAGAAGTTTTTAATTTTGAGGAGAACTTATTTATCTATTTTTTTCTCTTGCTGCTAATGCTTGGGTATGAAGTTCATGAAACCTTTCCTATTACAAGATTCTGTAGATGCTTCTCTACATTAACTTCCAAGGTCTTTATGGTGTTGGTTCTTATATTTAGATCTTTGATCCATCTTGAGTTGATTTTTGTATAATGTGTGAGATGGTATTCTTCTCTCATTCTTTTGGACGTGGATATCCAGTTTTCCAAGCACCACTTGTTAAAGAGGCCATTCTTTCCCAAATGAGTGGGCTTGGTTTATGAAGACTGAGTCTCTTTACTTGTAATTGGAAAGTTGAGTTCATAAATTTCTTCTTTCATCAATGTAGGCTGTTTGTGAGTTTCTAGCAACTTGTCCATTTCCTCTAAATTATCATTCTTGTCCCATATAATTTTTCAAAATATCCTCTTATGATACTATATATTTCTGTGGGGTCAGTAGTGCTATAACCTTGCTCATTCCCTAATTTGTGTATTTGCATCTGTTCTCTCTTTTTCTTTGTTAGCCTGACTAACAGTTTGTCAATTTTATCGATCTTCTGGAAGAACCCGCTTTTGGTTTTGTTTATTTTTCTAGTGCTTTCTTATTCTCTATTTCATTTAATTCTGCTCTAATCTTTGTTATTTCCTTCTTTCTACTTCCTTTAGGTCTAGTTTGTTGTGGTTTTCCCAATTACTACAAGTGTGCAGTTAGGTCTTCAAATTTAGCTCTTTATTCTTTTTTAATATATGTATTTATGGCTATGAACTTCCCTCTCAGGACAGCTTTCGCTGAATCCCATAGGTTTTGATATGTTGTGTTGTTGTTTTCATTAGTTTCAAGGTAGTTACTGATTTCTTTTGATATTTCCTCCTTCACAAACTGTTTGTCTAAGAGTGTGTTGTTTAACATCCATATCTTTATACCTAACCTGTTTATCTGGCCCTTAGTTATTTCCAATTTCATTCCATTGTCGTCAGAGAAATTATTTTGGATAATCTCCATCTTTCTGAATTCATTGAGAGTTGTTCTGTGACCTAGCATGTGGTCTCTCTTTGAATATGATCCGTGTGCACTTGAGAAGAATGTAAATCCTGCTGTATTTGGGTGTAATCTTCTGTATATATCTCTTAAGTCCAGGTTCTCTAATGTATTTTTCATAGCCTTTGTTTCTTTATTGATTCTCTGTCTAGATGTTCTGTTTAATGATGATAATGGTGTATTAAAGTCCCCACTACAATTGTAGAGGCATTTATTTCTCCATTTAATTTCTTCAGAGTTTGCCTCATGTAATTTGAGGCACCCCAATTAAGTGCATAAATGTTTATGATTGTTCTTTCTTCTTGAGAGATTACTCCCTTTTACTAATATATAGTGTCATCTTTGTCTCTTACAATAGTTTTGCATTTACAGTCTATTTTGTCTGATATTAGAATAGCTACTCCTGCCCTCTTTTTTTGGCTATTGTTAGCTTTTAAAATTGTTTTCCAGCCATCATTCATTTTCAGCCTCCCTGAATCCCTGGGTCAAAGGTGGGTTTCTTGTAGACAGCATATAGATTGATCATATTTCCTTATCCATTCTACCAATCTGTGTCTCTTGACTGATGAATTTAATCCATTAACATTCAGGGTTATTACTTACAATGAATTTCTTACATCAGCCCTCTTTTCTTTGGGTTAATGTATGTCATATGTTGTATTGGTTCCGCTTTTGTCTTTTTAGTTGTTTTTAAACTCTCCTCCAACTCTCTCCCCCTTGTTTTTTCCTTTAAACTTGTAGAACCTCCTTTAGTATTTCTTGAAGTGCAGGTTTCTTATTGACATACTCTTAATTTCTGTTTATCTGTGAATATTTTGAACTCTCCATAATTTTTGAATGCCAGTTTTGCTGGATAGAAAATTCATGGCTAGAAGTTTTTTTTTTCTTTTAGTACTTTGACTATGTCATACCACTGCCTTCTTGCATCCATGGCTTCAAATGCAAAATCAGCAGTCAATCTTTATGTGCTTCCCTTGTATGAGATGGTTCTCTTTTCTCTTGCCGCCTTGAGTAAGTTCTCTTTGTCTTGGTCATTGGACATTTTTACAAGTATATATCTTGGATTTGACATGTTGGGATTTATATATTTGGGGTGCACTGTGCTTCTTGGATCTGCACATCCATCTTTCTCAATATGGTTGGGAATTTTTCAGCCATTATTTCCTTCAACACTGCTTATGTTCCCTTTCCCTTCTCTTCTCATTCTGGGATGCCCATAATGCATATGTTTGTGCATTTTCTGTTGTCAGTTAAATCCCTGATTCTCTGCTGGATTTCTTCTATCTTTGTATCTATCTCTTCTACTATCTGTTTGATTTCAGAGGCATTGTCTTCCACATCACTAATTCTTTCTTCTGCTTGTTCAAATCTGCTGTTATGTGAATGCAGCATCTTTTTGATTTATTTGATTGTGCCATTGATCACCATCATATCCATTATCATTTTGTGTATGTTTACAATTTCTTCAGTATGTTCCCCCAGTGTCTTCTTTATATCCTTAATCTCTTCCTTCACTTCATAAAGTCGGTTCATGATATTTGTTTGGAAAGCTTTGATTAGTTGTTCGATGTTCTGCATCTCTTCCTTGTTTTTAGTTTGGTCATTGGACTGGTCCATGTTTTCCTGTTTCTCAGTGTACTTTGTAATTTTTTTTGCACTCTAGTCATCATTTTATCTTGATGGGTTTATTCAGTTGATTAGCTTCTCTTTCTGCTCTAGAGTTTTATTTGGCTGTTGGTTCAGTGTGTGTGTTAAGTTTTCCCTTTTACAGTTTTTCTTCTTATTTTATTTCCTTGCTTTTTTCTATGTTCCCTTGAAGTAAAAAAAGTAGGGCCAGAGGAATCTAAAGATGTTAGATAAGATGAAAGATATTGATAAAAGTTAGAAGAGGGGCTAAATAGGACTTATTGAAATGAATATTTAGCTAATGTATGCAGTGTAGAATAATTTGAAAAAAGTGGAGTACCTACAATGGACTGGGAAACCAAATAGAGGAATGTATATATAATGATTTAGAAGGCTAGAATGATGAGGAGGGAGAGAAAGAATGAAGAAAGGCGGAAAGTAAAAGGTTAATATTAATAAAAAAGAAGAAAACAGAATAGATAGAATAGAAATTGATACACTTAAGTTCTGGGATAATGAAAAAATGTGGTGTTAAGAACTAAAACAGAAGGCAGAAAGATGAAGAAAGGGGAATAGATACCTTGGGAGTCTAAATCAATATAGACAGAGAATGGGAAATCACTGAAGTGAAGCACATCAAAGAAGAGAGAAACTAGCAGCACCTAATTAAAAAGAAAGAAAAAAGAAGGAAAAAAGAAGGGGGGGAGGAAAGAGGAAAGAAAAGCAAGAGACAACAAATAAACAAAGAAAAACCAAACAACCACATAAGCAAGCAGTCAAACAAAGCTAAGGAGGAAGAGTATTCTTTCTAGGTTTCTTGTGGAACCTCTCAACCTGCTTGTGTTTATCAATTAATTTCTCTGCAGGGTTCTATCTGTAGGTTTTGAGGCAGATTTTAGCTATTAAACTAAATTAAAAAGAAGAATTCATTTTTTAAAAGTGACTGTCTGCTTTTTATTTTTGTTTTTGGGTGAAATAAGTGACCCAAAGAAGTCCTCTTCTAGTCCACCTCCTTCAATGAAGGGACCCTAACTAGGCTCATGGAAACTAATCAAGCACTTCCCACTTCCTGGCCTCCCCAGGGGAGCCGAACCTCTGATGCTTGTCAGTGCAGAACAATAAAATTGGCTGACTCTGCCCCCTCTGGTGCCAAACCTCAGTGTCATTGGGCTGCTGGGTAAATCAGGCTTCCTCAGTAGATTCACCTCTCCCCTCAGCCCGGTGCTGCCTCAAGCCAGCTTATCTGCTCTCCAAAGCTATGAGGGTGTCCCAGCAGCATATCCACAGAAGGTAAACCCCTCTCCACCTTCTGTCAGAACCTCCCTCTCTTAGAATACGTTCCCTCACATTAGGTTGCTGTGTGGGAGTCGTGGTTCAAACCAGCCTTTTTCCCTGAGGGTGGGGCTCAGCCATCTGTGTTAACCAACACAGGCAGGCTTAAAACTCACAAATCTCTATCGATCAGTCCATGCCATCAATCTGCCTGCAGAAAGATGTCCCAAGCTTCTCACTCTGTGTGCCCACAGCACAGATCCCCAGGCAGGACCCTATCCACAAACTGTTGTCCTCAGAGAGCTAGTCAGTGAGTTCCCTCCTAAACCGATGCCATCTTGCCTCTTATTCCATGGGTTTTAAGTCCCCACTCAATTAGAGATAGAGTGGGCATCACCATCCCAGATCTTCAGGATTGGGGAATGAATGATGGTCTAGAGTAGACTTACTGTTATTCTATTATAGGTATTGTTATTATAGCAAGAGAACTTTTATCATTGATTTGGAAGCAGTGGCCACTGGAGATAATGAGGAGAGGGAGAGAGAAAAATGGGTGTAAAATGAGTGCATTTTTGGGACATTGAATTGTCCTGAATGACATTGCAATGACAAATACAGATCATTATATATCTCATCATAACTTACAAAATTGTTTGAGAGTTTACACAATAATATAAATTAATATCCACAGTGGCAATGCTCAATGTGCATTCATCAATTGTAATAAATGTACCACACTAATGAAGGATGCTAATGTGGGAAAGTGTGGGAGGGTTAGGGAGTAGGGCATATGAGAATCCCCTCCATTTTTAGGTAACAATTATGTAATGTAAGTATCTTTAAAATTTTTTTAAAAGTATATGTAGAGAACTGCTGTCACCTTGGAATTGTTAGTAATGATAGAATGATAGAATAACAAAAAATCTTACTTATTGTTGGGCTTTTATAGTATTATTAGCCAAAAGTAGACTGTTTATTCCATTTTTCAAAACACATATAAAAACTTTCGACATAGATGCTATGATTTAAGCAATTGAAAAGTTGCAGTGGGGGGACAAGTATCAGTTTTCCAGTGCATAAATGTGTCAGAAATGTAGAGTCACTGGGAATCAGAGGCTAGGAGTTGAATGGGGAGGCAGGAATGACACTCACGAGTCCTTTAGAAAGTCCTCTGCATATGTTCCCTGAAGAACCAAGAACTTCAGTGGAGGGGCCAGGTCATGTCATGTAAACAGAGAGATCTATGGGGCAAAGGGAGACCATGCCAATCCTCAGCTCAGCTGGATGCTCTGCAGGACACACCAGTGAGGGGATGCCCTACCCTAGCACCAGGAATCACTCCAGAGAGACTAATTCTAGCTGTCTCTGAACAAACTTCCTTTTTTCTTCTTGATTGTGTTATTGCATAGCAGAGAGTAAGTTCATCCAACACTTACTTATAAAAATTCCCTACAATCCTGGCATGAGGTTGTACTTAAGCTGGCAAAGTTTATTCATCATGGTGGAATTGTGTGCCAGCTTCTAGTGTAGGAATATGGGGTCTTTCATCCATGGACACCTGATCAATGAGCCCTGTGCCAGGGTGGCCCTGCACCACAGTTCTTGGTGCATTTATGAGACCTGGAAGTCTAAAATTCAACCTCTGGCTATTGACAACCTACTTAATGTAAGTTCTACACAAAACTTTGCCCTGTGCAATGTACCCTTACACTTGTTGTAGTATGCCTTTCCCAACTATCACATCAGTAGTTTCCATCTGGCCCAGATGCCTTCCTGCTCCCTCTGCCTCCACTTCTCAGAGAGTCCCTTGTATGGCTCCTTGAACACACTTTTTGCCTTGTGGTTGGAAGGATGAAGTACATGGCACACCACACAGAGGAAGGCCCAGCTTACACAGGCTCAGTCCTCAGAATCCTGGGGGCCCTCTGTTGGCCTCTGTTGGCACCCTGACATGGCTGGCATCCTTGTCTCCCTTCCACTTTGCCCCTTCCTGATTATTTGATGCTCCCAACTCTGAGTCCAGGCTTTCTTTCCTGATTTTTACCCAATTCTGCCCTTTGTCAACCCAAGGACAGCCTGACCAAGAAGCAGAAGGAAGCTGTAAGCAGGAAGGATGGAGTCACATTACAGAACCAGCTGCTAGAGAAACAGGAAGAAGAGACAGTGGAAGACATAGGAAGGGAATTGGTGCCTCAGGAGCCACTGGCATACCAGGGATATCCTCGGCCCTCAACCAGAGTCTTGGGAGGAGAGGTATGGTTGGAAATTCTGGTTTGGAGGTAAGGCCCTGTAAGAAGGATGGGGCTGCTGTTCAAATTTATGCATGAGCAGCCACTTTCCCTGAGTGGACCCTAAACTCAGCCCTCTCAAACCCTTGGAGCTTTCCCTGGAGTTCTACTTCTTTTGTGTGTTTCCTTATATAATTTTTCCTGGCTCTTGTCCTTCCTTTCATTGTCCTTGGGGTCCTTGGCACACCCAGAAAAGTACTCACTCTTGTACTTAAAAGCCACCTTGGGAGCCATGAAGAGCATAGCCCTGGTTCCAGGGTCTGCGTTGGGCCTGGAAACTAAAGGTGTTAGGTAACCAGGACAATTACCTGCAATGGGTGTGAGGTGGAATCCTTTGATATCTATTGTAGGTTGTACTGCTGATTCATGGCTCAACTTTCTCCTGGAAGCTTGCACTTTGACACTGTCAGAGCTTCCTTTTTGGGTTTTATCCCCATTTCTGATAGCTAGAAAGGTTTTTACTAAAAATTTCTTCACTTAAGCAACTCTGAAATTTCTAATACATTAATTAAGCTAGTTTTCTATTAATCTAATATTAAAATTACCTCTATGTTTTTCATTCTCTGAAGGACACAAACTAGACCATCTCTGTTTTGTTTACAGGAATAAGATAATGTCTCAAAGCAAAATAAGACAGAATGATGTCAGGAGTATCTTTTGACCAGTAAATCTGTAACTTTTCTCAGAGACATAAAGCTTGATATCCTTGAGCTGTTGGCACAATATCTAAGCTGTGGTTTATTAGCCACTGAAACCAAGGACAAGTGGAACATCATAAAGACAATGCAGGACTGACAAATTGCATGTACCCTCCTCACAAGATCCTGGTATCATGTTTTTTATTTGTAATTCTCGTCTACCCCTTTTCTCTTTTTTGCTTATAAAAATTCTTTCTCCCACTTTCACTCTGAACTAGTGTGGGGGAAGTGTCTCCCAATTCCTTATTTGTGTGCTCAATATAAATCACTTTTTCACTGAGAGACACATTTCTTATTTCTAGTGCTGGGTCAGGTGGGCCTTTCTATTGGAAATGAGCCATACTTATGGTTACAATTTGGTGAACCAAGCAGGGGCCACACTGCTCTGTGATGCAGACCCTGGAGCAGCCCAATCCATGTGTTGTCAATGATGGGGCTTCCCTGGATCCCCTAGCTCTGTACCCATCAGCTTCCTGGGGATGTCCCAAGAAGAACAAGACTGGAGGTTCTCAGTGAGGTTTCTACTTTTTCGGACACTGTGTCCTTTGTGTGAAGGTGATTCTGATGCTGGGTTTTCCCCTATGCTAGATAACTGTGTAAAATTCTTTCTTGTTCTGATCTGCATTTACTTTCACTTTGTCAGTCTACTCATGCCTAGGATCTCATAAAACATATTTAGGGCTTGTCTGCTGATTTTGTGTTTTGAAGTTGGGGGACCTGATGACTTAGAGGAGTTCCTGTTCTTCATGTTCTGTCTTCGTCATTTCTGTTGGTGTTGCCTCATCATGGGAAACTTTCAGAATGTGTCAGCTATATCTCCTCTGGGTTGTAAATTCGAAAATTGGTCTTAACTTGGAGGGGACTCCCTTAAGAAAATGAAAATTATTTTCTATTGTAGTGTTGCCTGGCACAGTATAAATTGGATAACAGTGAAAAGTAGCCTAAAAATGAGTATTGGCAATACTATCATGCGATTGGATTTGTTTTGTAAAAGAAATCACAAGTGGAATTAGTTTAACTTCTGGAGAAGTGTAAAAACTTAGTAAGATTAATGATCTCTGTTTTGTTTCCATGTTAATTCTAATGTGATCTGGATAATCACATTAATGAAACTGGTGCTGGAGAGTGGGTGGAGCTAAGTGGCTGAGCACCTGCTTCACATATGAGGTCCTGTGTTCAATCTCTGGTACCTCCTAAAAAATAAAACAAGAAATGAAAAATAAATAAAATTGTTGCTGTTAAAATTTAGTAACTACTGAACTGGTCAGTACTATCAAGGAAAAAGGAGAAAAAAATAGAAAAATCCTACCTACTTTTGTAAGCCTGCAGTTCCATTGAGGTTTAGTCCTAAAAGCACCCAGCCCCTCTAACTTGTCTCCAGAGAACTGCTTTGGATATGTGTCCTTGTAAATATTTCATAATATATCTCTCTGAAATACTGCTAAAATAGTAAACTAAAGAAAACATATATTTCTGAAAAACATCCACTATGAACTATCAATATTGCAATATTGCATACTTTTATGTATTTGAAATGAAGAGATATTACGTTTGCATACAACCAAATTAAATAATTATTCTAACAAGTTTGCTTAATTTTGACGGTAATTGTATGTTGTAAGGGATTTGCTTAGAGACAATATCCAAAATAATTTTGGTAACATACGTATGTTAGGTATATAGAATAAGTTTTTATTATTACTATGGAAAAAGAAAGAAATTTTATCCTAAAACTTTATTAATATAGAGAAAAATGTGGGATAAAACCTGAAAGAATATAGAAAGAGCAGAAGGTTTACAAAAAAAGAAATTTTGTGCTCAAAGTTGGGTAAAATTTGATGGGTCTATCCATAACATTTTAAAAGACAGTATCAAATAGTATATTTATTCAAAACTAAAATTTGGTTCTTTCTCTGTTAAAATGACTAAGTTTCTTAAATCATTACTCTGTTTTAGTAAAGGGTTATAAAGAGTTTTTCTCCTGAATAATGTGTATACAAAGCAGAAAATCAGTTTTATTATAATAGCTTCTTGTACTTTAACCTTATCATGTCCTTTGTTGTTTAAGATAAGCAGGTCTTCTCAATTTTATTTTATTTTATTTTATTTTAAGATTTTATTTATTTATTCATTTATCCTCCCCTTGCTGCCTGTGCTCGCTGGGTCAGCTAACCGCACCGTGTGGGCGGGCTTGCCTTCACCAGGAGGCTGCGGGAACCGAACCCGGGGCCTCCCATATGGTAAACGGGAGCCCTACTGATTGAGCCACAGCCGCTTCCCATTCTCAATTTTAAAAAACATAATTTTCAAACCCAACAACTTTTAAAATTTGCTTTCTCAAAATCAAATCCTGTAAAGTATCTTTTAATTTCAAATTGTTGTAAAAGATTTGTTCCTTCACCTTGTAAAAATTGAAGTATTAAAAATAGTTAAGTTCAGTTAATATGTTGTAAATTAAAGGGGATGGACTTCAGTGTTGCCAAACACTCTTGTGCATTTAAACAAGGCCCACAGTGCTGTGCATGGTGCCTCTCCTTTTGAGTTACTGGTTAGATTGGTCATTGACATTGAAAACAATAAAGATATCTGCAACATCACCTAATCATGCTCCTGAAGCAGATGGAGCTACATAGTTTCTTCAAACACCTGCCACTCTGCCAGCCAGAAATGGCTTGCTTTCCAGGACTAATTTGCTGCAGTATACCAAGTGGAGCAATACTTACTAGAAAAATATATGTAAAACCTAATCAGACACACTAGGCATTATGGCCTGCTCCAATGAAGAGATGACATCTATGGTATTGCAAACCTGGAGCTTAGTTATATTAACTGCAACTCAAAGAGAAACTTGTGCATTGTTTGGTATTCAGTACTGTACCTGATGAATAGATACATATGTTCACAGTATTGAACATGTTAAATGTCATGGCAAACTTTATTCATTTTCTAAGTAGTTAATGAACTTGTCTATGAGATAAAAGAATGGCTTTCTTAAATAATGCCTTTGTTTTGCTTGCCATATGCTTTTATATTTGTTGCCTAAATTGCCTTTGTGAAATTATGTATAAGCTCCCTTCAAAATGTTATGAAAAGTTTCTTCCCCCTAAACAGCAGGAAATAACTACAGAAGAAGAGACCTTTGCCCATTTTCCTTCTATGAGAAATATTTACAAAATATATCTTCTTAAGAATAAGAAGAGTGTAAACACAAAGGAGGATAAGAAAGCTTGAAAAATGTGCTTATTAAAAATTTCTTCACTGAAGAAACTCTGAAAATCCTAATACACTAATTAAGCTAATTTTTAGTAATCTAATTTTAGAAGTTTACTCTTTTCACTTAGATCCCTGAAGGATTTTAACCACAATTTCTCATTTTTTGTTTATAGGAATAAGATAGTGTCTCAAAGCAAAACCAGGCAGAATGGTGTCAGGAGCACATTATGACCCAGGAAATCTATAACTTTTCTCAGGACCAAAAAGTTTGATATCCTTGAGCTGTTGGCACAATATTTATACAGTGGTTTATTAGCCACTGAAGTCATGGACAATGGAACATGCTTGAGACAATACAGTACTAACAAATTCAATGTACCCTCCTTACAGCATCCCTGGAATCATAAATCACTTGTTTTTTTCCCCCTCAATTTTCTTCTCATGTACACCTTTTCTCTCTTTTTTTGCCTATAAAAATGCTAACTCCCATTTTCACTTTGAATTGGTTTTGAGAAGATTCCCCCAATTCCTTACTTGTTCACTTGCAAAAAATCACTTTCTCACTGAGAAATATATTTGTCTTTTGTAGCACTAGATGAGGTGGGTCCTTCTTTTGGAAATGAGCTGTGCTTACAGTAACACTCCCACACAGCCTTTGCAGAGAGATACCCTTTAATTAGTTAATTGTTAAGGATGTGACATCTTTGCTTTTCTGGGTGGATCACTGAGCCTGTTCAACTCCAGAGGCCTTGGACCTCCAAGGCAGCTCTCTGTCCTGATAAACATTAATTCAATGAGGTCAATGTCCAGGCAGTTCTTGCAGAGATGATGCCCATTTCTTCAGTGACAGAAACATGAACAGCAACTGGAAATTTATCCTGGACCCTGGCAGATGAGCAGTTACTCTTCTACCATTTTGCCTCACTTGGGACCACCCATGCCAGAAAGACTAAGAGTGATGGAGCAGAGAAAGTGAGAAAACAATGAGGTCAGCAGATGTGTGTGCCTCAGAGATCCAAAGTACGTGTGCTGTTGGGTTCTTGCAGGGGAGGTAGGCTCATGAGGCACCTCCTCTAGTGATCCAGAATAACCAGACTGGCAAGGCAAGTGCGCATGGCTCAGAGAGGAGAGGAGGGAGTACCAACACACTATGTCCTCAAGTTCCAAAGAGTATGAAAATTTTTACTTCCATCCTAGTCCTCCAGATCTAGCTTCCTAACAGTTTATTGTCAAGAAGGAGGATGGGGTTGTTTCACTGAACAGTGGGTTAGCTTAATATATAATCATGACACTGCATGTAACATGTGTGAGTTCCATTGTACTCTATATCTGGACCCCATAGATGTCAGAGAATGGTAACACCTCTACATCATGTGTAGCAGAGAGGTGATTGGTTCATTGCTCAGTTCCATCTCCTTTGAATTTCTGGTGGGTGACAATAAATCTACCAGGGGCCACAATGCTGAAAAATTTAAGTCCCTAAAATGTTTTTAAATGAGGTGAAAATTACATATATTGAACAGCATCACTCTTAAGATTACAATTCAAGTTCTGGGAAATGCACACATACATGTAACCAACACCCAACTCAAAAACTAAATTATTTCCATCACCCCAGAAATTTCCCTTGTCCCCCTCCCATTTGACCCCACCTCTCACAAGCAAATATTCTGATTTCCCTCACCACAGGTCAATTTTAGCTGCTCTTGAATATCATGTTGAGAAGTGTTACATAAGGTACACTGGAGTCTGGTTTCTTTCACACATATGTTGTCTGGGATGTTCATCTGCATTGTATGAATTAGCCATTTATCCTGTTATAATACTGAGGACTATTCCATTTATGAATAGATAATGAGTCATTTAGTTATTCTCCTGATGAACATTTAGATTAATTAAAGTTTGGATTTGTAAAAAGAAATAAAACAAAAGAGAGTTACTATGGGTAAGAGATTAAAATGGAGTCAGGTGCTCATTCTGGGCATTACTCTTAGACAAATATCAGCTAGATATCACAGACTTCCCATGTGTGCAAAGCCTCAAGCAATAATATTCCTCCAAATCCCATGGATGTCTGGATTCCACAAACAAATCATAAGATAAAGAACTCAGTCAACTATTAAAATGATGGACATTTAGAGAACTCCAAATATCCACCAACAAACATCTTATGAAATCTTTCTCTTTAAAAATGCTTTCTTGGAAATGTCAAGACAGGGCATGATTTGGGCTGTTACCTTAATGTGTGTTCCTCAAATTGCAATTCTAAAACCCCCAAATAAATGTGTTTTTGCTCTGCAGCTCAGTTTTTTATCTCATGGTGGTCAGGTGCAGAATAGCAGAACAGAAAGGTGTACAAACATCTCCCTCTACCATTAAAATGAGAGCTGAAAAAAGAATCTGAAGTAAACTAAATGTTAACCCTGGACCACAATGGCAGTAGTGCCATATGAAGTAAGAGGCTGCGGAGTTGAGCTTTTGTATGTGAAAGAAGGAACCACTGACCAGCCCCCATTGCTCAGCCCTGCATCAGCAGTTGCAGAAATGGTTGTTGCTGCTTCAGGGCAGTCAAGCACCTAGGAGCAGCCAGGTAGTTCAGCACTGGCAGAGAAAACCTTGTTGCCTCAAAGTTTGAGTTGAGGCTTGAGGTCACATTAGTAGATCTGGAAGGGACCAGCTTTTGGAAGCTGGCCTCAGTTTCAGCCCACTGGGTATTGGTACTGAAAGGCTCCCACCAATATCTACCTAGACATAAAGAGATAGTATGTTTTTTCTTTCTCTGTATGGGCAATTCCTGGTCTGGAATGGTATAGTCTCTGATTTCAGTTTCAGCCCTATCAGCAACAGATGCTTCTGGCCTCACGTCAGCATCTTCCAGGGCTTAAAGACAAAGCTCATTTTTCTTGGCTGT
>JAKSZT010036484.1:210771-225740 GCA_026826555.1 Tolypeutes matacus
AAATGCTGCTTGAGCCCTGAATCTCATCAGTGTTGCAACACCTACTCTCTAGTTCATTGGACTTGCCCAGGACAACTAACAAAAGGATGATGATGGACAACACCCACTCCCCAAAAACAGAGAGTATCTCCAACTGCAAGCAAGACAGTTCCATCCATCTACCCCATGGGATCTATGCACTTCTCAATCAGAAACAGAATGGACATCATCCTCCCAAAATCCTCAACACTGAGGAAGGAGTAAATATAAGGGGGAAATGCAAGTATGGACTAAAGTAGATCTATTTTTCTTGAAGCAATGGAAGAACTTGTATTATTGATATAACAGCAGTGGCCACCAGAGGTTCTGAAGGGTGGAAGAGGGAAGAATAGGTGTAACATGGGGCATGTTAGTGACATTGGAATTGACCAACATGACATTGTGATGATGGACACAGACCACTATTCATTGTGTCAAAACCTATAAAATTGTGTGGTGCAAAGTGTAAACTATAATGTAAACTATAGATCACAGTTAGTAGCAATGTTTTAATAAGTGTTCATCAATTGTAAGAAATGTACCATATTAATGAAAGATGTTGTTAATGTGGGAAAGTGTGAGAGGCGGGAGGGTTGAAGTATATGTGAATACCCTATATTTTTTAAGTCATATTTAAAATCTAAAGATTCTTGAAAAAAATAATAATAATTTGCTGGAAGCACATAACAGCAGATTTGAACAGGCAGAGGAAAGAATTTTTGCTGTTGAAAATAGAACATCTGATAATAGATGAGATAGATTTGAAAAATAGAAAATTTTAGCTGGGGCTTATGGAATTTTATGATGACACAATACACACAAACACACACATTATAGGCATCCCAGAGGGAGAAGAGAAGGGAAAGGGGGCAGAAGGAGTTTTGGAGGAAATAATGGCCAAGTTTCCCAACTCTTATGAAGAACATGAATGTACATGTCCAAGAAGCACAACATATTCCACACAGAATAAATATTAACAGGCCTATCCTGAGACATATACTTATCCTATTGTCATACACTCAAGAAAGAGACAGAATTTTGAAATCAGCAAGAGAAAAGAGATACATCACATATAAGGGAAGCTCAATAAGTTTAAGCCAGATTACACCTCTGAAACCATGGAGGCAAGAAAACAATGGTATGACATAGTTAAGGTGCTAAAAGAAAAAAGGTTGTCAACCAAGAATTCTGTATCTAGCAAACCTGGCATTCAAAAATGAGGGAGATTTCAAAATATTCAGAGATAAACAGAAACTGAGAAAATTTGTCAACAAGAGAACTGCCTTTTAAGACATATTAAAGAGAGTTCTGCAAGTTAAAAAGAAAAACAGAAGAGGAAAGGTTAGGGTAGAGTATAGAAAAGAAAATAATTAGTAAGAGTGGCTAAAAGGATAAAAAGAGAAATATAAACAAAATATGACATATATAAACCTAAAGAAAAAATGATCTAAGCACTGCCTTGACAGTAATAACATTGAATGTTAATGGATTGACCTCTCCTATCTAAATACATAGATTGGCAGAATGCATCAGGAAATATGACCCATCTTTATAATGTCTACAAGAAACTCACCTTAGATCCAGGTATGCAAGGAAGTTGAAAGTGCTTTTATATGCATAGAGTAATGAAAAAAGCAAGAGTATGTATACTAATTTTGGGCAAAATAGACATTAAATGCAAAACTATTGTAGGAGACAAAAATGATACTATATATTAATAAAGTGAGTAATCTATCAAAAATAAAGCACAATCAAAAATGTTTATGCACCTAACTAGTGTTCCACAAAATACATGAGACAAACAATGGCAAAAGTAATGGGAGAAAATAAATGTGTCTATAATCACAGTGAGGGATTTTAACACACCATTTTCACCATTAGATGTGACATCTTGACAGAGGATTAATAAAGAGAGAGCCTGAAGGATACATGAGAAGAACTAGATATAATGGACATATTCAGGGCTATCCACCCAAAAACAGCATTATATACCTTCTTCTTGATACACATGGATTATTCTCAAGGATAGACCATATTCTAGGTCACAGAAAATGTCTCAACAAATTTAAAAAGACTGAAACTATACAAAATAATTTTTCTAAACACAATGGAATGAAGCTGTAAATTAAACACAATGCAATGAAGCTATAAATTAGTAAGGGGCAGAGAACCAGAAAAGGCACTAATATATGGAACTTAAAAACACTTTTAATAATCAGTGGGTGAAGGAGGAAATTGTAAAAGAAATCTGTAACTACCTTGAAATGAATAAAAATGAGAATACAACATCTTTGAACAACAAAGATGCATCCCATTAAAACTCATGGGATGCAGCTAAAGAAATGTTGAGAGGGAACTTTATAGACATAAAGGCCTATATTAAAAAATAAGAAATATATAAAATCAAAGACCAAAATGCATACCTGGAAGAACTGGAAGAAGAACAAACTAATCTCAAAGCAAGGACAAGGAAAGTAATACAAAGATTAGAGCAGAGCTAAATGAAATTGAAAATAATAATAATAATAATAATAAACACTAGGAAAAAAGGAACAAGACCAGAAGATGGTTCTATGAGATTAACAAATTAACAAAGCTTTAGCTAGACTAACAAAGAAAAAATGATTGAAGAAGCAAATAAATAAAATAAAAATGAAAAGAAGGGATATCACCACTGATCTCACAGAAATAAAGAGTATCATAAGAGGACATTTTAAAAAATTTTATGCCTGGAAGATGGATTAATTAAAGGAAACTAGATGCATTGGAAAATTTTCTAGAAACACACCAAGCAATTTACATTAATGAAAGAAGAAATAGATGACCTCAAAAGACCAATCTTACCTATGTAAGATTAGTCATCAAGAATTCCCAAACAAGGGAAGTCCAAGACCAGAAGGATTCAAGGATGAATTTTACCAAACATCCCAGAAAGAACTAACCAATACTGCTTAAACTTTTCCAAATAATAGAAGTGCAAAAACCATTTCCTAACTCATTCTATGATGCTGAAATAACCCTAATACCAAAGACACCACAAGAAAACTAAAGACAAATCACTCTAATGAACTTAGATGTTAAAATCCTCAACAAAATACTTGCTAATCACATTCAACAACACATCAAATGAATTATACACCATGCTCAAGTGTTTGTTTGTTTTTTAACCAGGTATGCAAGGATGGTTCAACTTAAGATAATCATTGTAAAACACCATTTTAATGGATTGAAAGCAAAGAATCACATGGTCATCTCTATTGATGCAGAAAAAACATTTGTCAAGATTCAGCATTCTTTTTTTGATAAAAAACACTTTGAAAGATGGGAATAAAAGTATACCTCCTCAACCTAATAAAGGGTATATATGAAAAACCCACAGCTAACATCATACTGAATGTTGAAATAATAATTAATAAAGGTTTTCCCTCTAAGATCTGGAACAAGACAAGAGTGTCCACTGTCACTGTTCTTACTTAACATTGTGTTAGAAGTACTTGCTTGAAAAATTAGCATGAAAAAGAAATAAAAGAAATCCAAATTGGAATGGAAGAAGTAAAAATTTCAGTGTTTTCAGATGTGTATACATAGAAAGACTTGAAAAATCCTATGATAAAAGTTCTAAAGCTGATAAATACATTCAGTAAAGTGGCAGCATATAAGATCAACATGCAAAAATCATTATCATTTTTGTACACTACTAATGAGCAATTCAAAGGGGAAATACAAGAAAAAAATTCAATTACAATAGCAACTAAAAGAAAACAAAGTTTTTAGGTATACTTCCAGGGACTGCAACCTCTGGCCTACCTATGTGCCAGCTGTGCCTGGAATCTCGGTGGAGCTGCAACTCCTACCCTACAGCTCAATGGACCCACCCAAGTCACCTGGTGAGGAGACAAGAATGGGCAACTGATGGAGTTTCAATTAAAGGCCATGACTACTGACAGAAAAGAAGGTCACCTTGGAATGTAGGAAACAAGCCCTCCAGTCTCATGCTAATAGGAGCTGGGTGGGGAAACATCCTGAGCTTGAAAGATTTACAAAGTCTGTGAATTTCAGGAAGGAAAAGAGGAACTGAGCCATTAACCTTTAAGATTTGTTGATTTCAGTAAAATGTAACTGTGAAGTATCTATTGCCCTTGCACATGCTCACATGTATTTTCTTTGTTCTAAAGCCAAAATAAAAGCCACACCTTAGGATGTGGCTGGGCTCTTTTCCCCATATCTGATGCAGGTCCCCTGATCCCAGTTTTTTATTTTCTTTGTTTCTTTCTTTCTCATCCATGGCACCGTTTTCACTGACCCAGTTCCTGAATGCCAACATATGACGCCCAACGGTGGGGCACTGAAAACAAAACTTTTCTTTCAGTCAGTGCACGGACCAAGGAGCTCCTGAGAGCAGTTTTAAAAGAAAAAAGAAAACAGAAAAGGTAAGCTTCATCCTTGGAATCATCAGGGTAATGGGTAATCAGTAGTTGAACTTTGAAGAGTTCTCTAGAGTATTAAAAACTTTATTAAAATGCACTGGTGTAACTATTAAATCCTCAGCTTTTGAGGAAATTTTTTCTCTTATATAGAAATGTTATTATTGGTTTCAGCCACAAAGGTGGGATATTTTAATCCTGAAACATTGGGAGTTAGTGAAGAAAGCTTTAAAAAGGGTTTATCAAAAGGGAAAAATAATTCCCCTTCATGTATGGTCTTTGTGTAGTCTTATTTCTGTTGCTCTTGAACCTTTACAATCAGATGAAGATGAAGATTGTAAACAGGATACTGCTATTGCTGGACTGATAGCAGAACAAGCTAATGGTGATTTTAATGAAAATATATATGAAAAAATTAATGAATAGGCAAAAACAGATAAACTCAGGTCTAATAAAAAGAAGGAAAGAAAAAGGAAGTTTATGGAGCTTTTCCAGCAGTCGCTATGCTGTCTGCTCCAAATTATGATTTATTTTCTTTTGAACCAACATTTGCACCTCCTAAGGTATCTACTGATCCATTTTTTACAACATTTGATGACCCTCCAAAAGTTTCTGTTTTTGTGTCAGCACCATCTTCCTCAATTATGAAAAGTATAGCACAGGGAAGTAGAAAGGGAGATTCAGAGGCTATGCAACTCCTTTCTACTTTTCCAGCAAAAGTAACTCAAATTCCAGTAGATACTGACAAATCCCCAAGGGGGTGTACAGTATGAGCATGCTCCTATTCCTTTTAAAACTATCAAAGAATTAAAACAAGCATGCACTCAATATGGTGTAAATTCTCCTTATACTCAAGGATTGGTTCAAGGAATGGCACAAGCAGACAGATTAATACCCTGGGACTGGGATTTGTTAGCTCAAACTGTTCTTAATTCAGCAGAATTTTTACAATTTAAAACTTGGTGGGCTGATGAAGCTAATATTGTAGCATGAAGAAATCAACAGCAAAATCCACCAGTGCCTATTACTGCTGAGCAAATATTAGGAATAGGTCAATGGGCTGGAGTTCCTTGCCAAGGTCAATATGATGATATTGCCATTGTACAAGTTCGATTGTGCTGCCTAGCTGTCTGACAATGAATCTCCACCCCTGAACAGGCTGTACAAACATTTTCAATAATTGTTCAAGGAAATACTGAACTCTATGTTGAATTTGTAGCTAGGCTGGAAGATGTAGTCAACAAGACAGTAACTCAGCCTTATCTTAAAAAACTGCTTATTCTGATGTTGGCTTTTGATAATGCTAATAGTGAGTGTAAAAAGGCTTTGCATCTGATAAAGGCAAATGGAGGTACTTTACAGGATTATATAAGGGCATGGCAAGACATTGGATCTAATACATATAACATGACCCTTCTTGCAGCCGCTATAAAGGGACATAGTTCTATGATTAATAATTTAAATTGCTTTAAATGTGGGAAACAGGGTCATATGAAAAAAGATTGCCGAACCAGAACTGGTGTAAGAGTTCCATCTAGTGGCAATAATTATTATTATATACCAACTCGTGCATGTCCTATATGTCAGAAGGGGTTTTACTGGGCCAAGGAATGCCATTCTAAATATCATAAAAATGGCAGTCTCATTAATAAGTTGGGAAACTTCCAAGCAGGCCTCGCTTAAGGCCCTCAGACAAACAATATGAGCACATTTCCCAACCTAGCCCAAATCTAACCAGTCAGCAACGGAGCAGTTCACTCTGGCCTATAACAGAACTTAAGGTAGTTTCCAAAGGCAGTACAGCTGTCGATCTTCCCTCAACTGAAACTAAGTTTATTACGCCTTCACTTGGTATACACAAAATGACAGGAATTAAAGGGCCTCTCCCAGGAAACAACGTAGGTTTCATTATTGGCCATAACAGTCTTTGGTGTTTTGGTGCAAACCAGGATCATTAACTCCAATTTTGAAGGAGAAATTTGTTTATTGGTACAAACTTTAACTCCCTATCAAATTGAATCAGGAGATAGCATGACTCAACTTCTTTCGTTACCATATCGTAAACCTCCTTTAAAACGTGCAGAGGAATTTGGTTCCACTGGGCATAAAGTTTTCTGGCAAACAGCAATTGGGGATGAAAGGCCTGAAATTACCATAAAAATAAACAAAAAGATACTTTTAGGATTGTTGGATACCGGGGCTGATGTCTCTATTTTTGCTAAATGTTATTGGCCATAAGCTTGGGCTTTGCAAAGGTGCCTACAGTTTTCTCTGGCATTGGAACAATGACAGATCTTTACCAGAGTACTCAGATATTTAAGGTAGAAGGTCCGGAAGGACAAGAGGCTGCTCTGCAACCTTATGTTGTGGAGGTAGGACTTAATTTATGGGGAAGAGACTTATTATACCAATGGAGAGATTATTTGAATATTCCTCACTTTTCTGATACAGCTAAACATCTTATTACTCTGGCTCTTAAGCCTCTTCAAACAGAATCTAGTAAGCCCTCTGAAAATGAGGAGGTGGAAGATTCTATCTCTGATCAGCTTGAGGCCAATTTATATCTGTATGACTATGAATGCTCTGAAAGTGACCACCCAGAGCCTCCTACTGAGGATTGTATTGCCAAGGCAACCAGGAAGGGATCCCTAGGGCACTTTTCAAACTACTAATAGCTCTCAACTCCAGCTGTGGATGTTAACCCTTCAGTTCCAACAGCAACTTTATAAACCTCTTACTGCTTACATAATGATAAGGCTGTGGGGTGATAGAAGCTAATAAAATTAAACCACTGGATAAGTGAGAAAACTTAGCAATACAGTTTCCAGAAAAATTCTCAAAAGCAGTGAAATCAAAGATGTATGTTTCTATTGATGTGTTGTAACTTGTTTTGTGCTTGTCTGGTTGTTCAGTGTCTGTAAATTTTGATACCTCCAGATGGTAATATTAAATTGATAAATAAAAATTATTAAAAGAGCTCTATTCAAATGGCTAACATTAAATAAGTTCTTATATTAATAAATAAATATAGGTATTAATTTAAAATAATAAAAATAGATATAAACAAACTAAATCATTATTCTAACAAGTTTGTTTAATGTTGATGGTAATTGCATGTTGTCAAAAGTTTGCTTAGAAACAAACTAAAATCATTGTTGTAACTTAAGTAGAGAAGGTATATAGAAATGTGCTTTTATTATTAAAGAAAAGAAAGTAATTTTATCATAAGATTAAATTACTTTGTTATTAAAACAAAGTTAAAGTTTTTTTCTTTCTCAAAGTTTCTCAAGTCATTAATCTGTTTTAATAAAAATTTACAGTTTTTCTCCTGAATAATCAGTATGCAAAAAAGAAAGTGTTTTATCAAAGTAGCTTCTTATACTTTAACCTTAACATTTCCTTGAAGAAACAAGTTTTATCACCTTTAAAAGAACATAATGTTTAAACCTGCTTTCTCAAAAAAGCTTTTTATTTCAAACTGTTACAAATAATTTGGTCTGTTTCCTAGAAAAAGATAAAATACTAAAAATAGTTAAGTTCATGTGATATAAGTTGAATGACGTGTTTAAAACTGTTGTACAATTAAAAGAAATTTTCTAATTTTATAACAATTAAAGTTATGTGAAAAAAAGTTCATATAAATACTTTAAGGGAGTATAAAATTGCTGAAAATTTAATAATGTTTCAGTGTAATATTAAATAAAACTATACTGTTATTAATTATAATTTTAATTATTTAAAAAAAATAATATGTGTTATAAAACTACCTCTCTGCCTAAAAATCAAAAGGCAGGTGCTTTAACTTAAGTTTATCTGGTTTACTCAACTTCTGCTAATAAAAAATATAATATATATATATATATATTTGTAATTAAAAAAATGGAAACTAACATAGTGAGCACATCAAGGAGGTTTTGTAACAAATTCTAAATGATAAAGTATATTTCAAAAGTGTTGTATTCCTCCCTGGAGGAGCTGGCTACTCTCCCAGGGACTGATGCATAAACCTTAAAATATACTGCCTAGGGAGTGTTGTGTTCCTTCCTGGTGAGGTTGGCCCCTTCCTCAGGAATTAGCAGAATACTCATAAGTTGGCATCTATAGTATCAAATTCATTAATCCAAAACATAGTCAACCAAAACTCTAGTATCAGTTGCTAATTCAACACTTCCCAGCTAAAAACTAAATATTGGTAAGTATATATATAAAACTGCTCATTTAGCTGTTATTCTGTAACTTTGTTCAATATTAACTTAATCTTTTAATTGATTATGTTATTCATGTTTCTCTTTCTAATTGTCAGTATAAGTTTATTAACCTAAATATACATATTAACATTTATCTTGTATCTATCAAGAATTCTAGCCCAAAATAAGTTAAGTATATCAGTGTGACCCCTAGGTTGGTAAGCATGAGAATGTATGTATACATATTATAAAAGATTGGAATATAACAGCAGTTAAACCCCTGTTTATAAACAATAAAATTAATGTTACAAAAACAAAAAGGGGGAAATGGAGGAGAATCTGCTAATGACAAACTATCTAAAGCATTGCTTACCTTAAAGTTTTTTAATAGACAACAAATTTCTAATACCACAGCAGTAAAAAGACAATGGGAGGTTAATAAAAAGAATGAAAATGAAAAATTAAACAACCAATAAATGGGAAAAAGGAGAGGTAAAATTTGGGGGCCGAGGTTTTGCTCTTATCATTACAGAAACAGGAGAACAGCAGTGGATCCACTCTAGAGGAATCAAGCCTAGAGTTGAAGATGCTGCTGAAACTTAAACTATGGAAAGGTGGGTTCACATTGGATTAATTATAGGTAAAGTATTAGGTCAAGGTAAGATACCACATCATAATTACACTTATTGGGCATACATAACCAACCCACCTTTTCTAGAGCTAATTTGGAGCGATGAGTCTTACCCAATTTATCTTAATCAGTCTCACCATTTCCCAGGACCTATAAATATATGACTACCCTTAAAGCCAAAAGAAGAAGGGAAACTTATAGAAAATTTAACTTTATCTTTTATAGACTGCCCTATTTGTATTGGATATAAGCATGTTTCTATAAATCTTTTAGAATTGCAAAAGAAGGCATTGAGCATGTATCAAAATGAATTGAAAGAAACCACTGGTGCAGCCGTTTCACTGGTGGAAACAAAGAACAGTTCAAATATCATTTTGTATTGAATTAGAAATTATTGTTATATGCATTTTAATTGTTTGTATTGTCAAGGGTAGAGTAATGACATATATTCATAGACAAAATGAAGAATTAGATTGGATAAATGCATTTATGTTAAGAAACTTGGCCATGAAAAACTAATTTTGCATTATTTAGTAGAAAGATTCTACTAATAACCCCTTGATCTTAATACTAATTATCTGCGCAAAAAAATATTCATTTAATGAACCTGAAGAAGCATTAATATTAATGAAATTGCCTTCCATGTAAGAGCTCAAAAGCTTCACTGGTAGTCAATAATGGGTAAGATTCTCAGAGGAGCACAACCTAAGACAGGCACAGTCACAAGAGCCTATGGAAGAAGACAAGTGTGACTGGAGGTCACCTTGTATCACCTTATATAATGGTTCCTATGAGCTTTAATTAATAAAAAAGGGGGAAATGATAGAGTTTCAATTAAAGGCCATGACTACTGACAGAAAAGAAGGTCACCATGGAATGTAGGAAATAAGCCCTCCAGTCTCATGCTAATAGGAGCTGGGTGGGGAAACATCCTGAGCTTGTAAGATTTACAAAGTCTGTGAATTTCAGGAAGAAAAGAGGAACTGAACCATTAACGTTTAAGACTTGTTGATTTCAGTAAAATGTAACTATCAAGTATCTATTACCCTTGCACATGCTCACATGTATTTTCCTTATTCTAAAGCCAAAATAAAAGCCATACCTTAGGATGTGGTTGGGCTTTTCTCTCCATATCGGATGGAGGGTCCCCTGATCTCAGTTTTTTCTTCTCTTTCTTTCTTTCTTTCTCACCTACGGCACCGTTTTCACTGACCCAGTTCCTGAATGCCAACAGGCAATGGCCATTACAGGGAATGGAGAGGGCCTGCAGCTGCAGGCAGGATAATCCCATCCACCTTATCCATGGGATATAAGCCCTCTCTCACTTGGGGGTGGAGTGGACATCACCATCCCAGTCCCCACAGGATTGGGGGAAAATCTATGGACTAGAGTGGACTTAATGGTATTCTGTTATAGACATATTGTCATTCAAGCAATGGAAGAAACTATAACAGTGAGGTGGAGCGGTGGCCACTGGATGCTTTCAGGGCTGGGAGAGGAAGGGCAGTTGAAATACATTGGCTTTTTCATGACTTGGGGGTTGTGATGAGTTGCTTTGCAGTGATGGATGTAGGCCATTTTACTTCAGCATATACCATACAGAACTGTGTGGGAGAAAGTGTGGTCTATGATGTGAACTGTGGTCTATGCTTGGTGGCAAGGCCTCAGGATGTGTATATCCATAGCGGGTGATGTGCCATACTGATGAAGATGTTTGTGTGGGATGTTGTGGGAGGTGGGGAACATGGGAATCCCTGTAATTTCTGTGTAATGTTTAGGTAATCTAAGCACATAAAAAAATATATATATATATATATATATATATATCATTATACAAATATTGGTATGTATTGTGAAAAATTTGATTTTTACCAACAATAATTTTTAAGATTAAAAAAAAAAAAAAGCATTATACACCATGACCAAGTGGGTTTCATCCTGGGTATTCAAGGATGGTTCAATATAAGAAAATCAATCAATGTAATACACCACATAAAGAGATTGAAAAAAAAAAAAAAAAAACAACATGATCATCTCTATAGATGCAGAAAAAGCATTCGAAAAAATACAGCACACTTTCCTGATAAAAACATTGTAAAAGATAGGAACAGAAGAAGACTTTCTGAAAATGGTTTACATATTCATGTATACGTATTAGGTATACATGAAAAACCCAAAGCTCACATCATCTTCAATGGTAAAATCCTAAAAGTCTTCCCTCTGAGATTGGGAACAAGACAAGGATGCCCACTATCACCATTCCTATTTAACATAGTCTTAGAAATACTTGCTCGAGCACTGAGGCAAGAAAAAGATATAAAAGGCGTTGAGATTGGAAAGAAGAAGTAAAAATTTCGTTATTTGGAGATGACAACATCTTATACATAGAAAGCCCAGGGAAATCTACAACAAAGCTTCTAGAACTTAAAAAGGAGTTCAGTAATGTTGCAGGATATAAGATCAATGCTCAAAAATCAGTAGCATTTCTGTACACCAATAACGAGCAATCGGAGGAGGAAATCAAGAAAAAAAAATGCCATTTACAATAGTAACTAAAAGAATCAAATACCTAGGAATGAATTTAACTAAAGATGTAAAGGACTTATATACAGAAATCTACACAACACTGTTAAAGGAAATCAAAGAAGACTTAAATAAATGGAAAAATATTACCTGTTCATGGATAAGAAGACTGAACATCATCAAGATGTCTATCCTGCCCAAACTAATCTACAGATTTAATGCAATCCCAATAAAAGTCAACACTGTGTTTTTTTAAGGAACTGGTAAAACTAACCACAAAATATATTTGGAAAGGCAAGAGGCCCTGAATTGTCAAAGATATATTGAAAAATAAAAATGAAGTTGGAGGTATCACATTACCTAACTTTAAAATATACTACAAAGCTACAGTGATCATAACTGCATGGTATTGGCACAAGGATAGACCTACTGACCAATGGAATTGAATTGAGAGTTCTGATATAGATCCTCACATATACAGTCATCTGATATTGACAAGGCTACCAAGCCCACTCAGTTGGGAGAGAATGGCCTCTTTAAAAAGTTGTACATGGAGACCTGGATATCCATATCCAAAGGAATGAGAGAAGAATCCCATCTCACATCTTATACAAAAATCAACTCAAGATGGAACAAAGATCTAAATATAAGAGCCAATATCATAAAGACATTGGAAGATAATATAGGGAAGCATCTAGAGAACCTTGTAATAGGAAATGGTATCATGAACTTCACAGCCAAATCACGAGCAGCAAGAGAAAAAGTAGATAAAAGGGATCTCCTCAAAATTAAAAACTTCTGCACCTTAAAGGACGTTATTAAGAAAATAAAAAGGCAGCATACCCAATGGGAAAAAATATTTGGCAGCCATATATCTGATAGGAGCTTAATATTCTACATGTATAAAGAAATCCTACACCTCAAAAATGAAAAGAAAAACAACCCATTTTAAAAATGGGCAAGTGACCTGAAAAGACACTTCTCCAAGGAAGAACTACAAATGGCTTAAAAGCACATGAAAAAATGCTCGACATCACTGCTAGCTATTAGGGAAATGCAAATCAAAACTACAATGAGATACCATCTTACACCCATCAGAATGGCAGCTATTAAAAAAACAGCAGAATATAAGTATTGGAGAGGATGTGGAGGAATAGGAACCCTCATCCACTGCTGGTGGGATTGTGGAATGGTCTAGCCTCTGTGGATGACAGTTTTGCAGTTCCTCAGAAAACTAATAATAGATCTTCCGTATGATCCAGCAATTCCACTGCTGGGTATATAACCAGAAGAATTGAAAGCAAAGACACGAACAGATATATGCATGCCAATGTTCACAGCGACATTGTTCATCATTGCCAAAAGTTGGAATCAGCCCCAGTGCCCATCAACAGAAGAATGGACAAGCAAAATGTGTTGCATACATACAATGGATTATTACTCAGCTGTAAGAAGGAATAAAGTGCTAACACATGGAATAACGTGGATGAATCTTGAAGACCTTATGTTGAGTGAAGCAAGCCAGGCATTGAAAGATGAACAGTATATGACCTCACTGATTTGAATTGAGGAAAGTGAGCAGTCTCTCTGAACCAATGTCTCAAAGATAAGTTAACAAGGGAAAGAAAGAGAAGAGTAGGTTGTGATCCATCACTCATATGGACATATTCTATGGTAAAATGATAAAATATAGTTGCATATTGAAGGATAGGGAAGGTGGGTAGTGATATTACTGGGTTTGGTGGTGCAGGGTTGACAGGTGGGTAGATTAAGAAGGGCAGGTTAGAATACCCAGGGCATGTAACTATGAATCCTGTCATCCAATGAATCAAGATAAGGGAGTGTCATGTGCCCCAGGGGGATGGGGAGGAGAGAACAGAAAAGATCAAACAGCTGGTATTTAGATATCATGAGAAATGCTTTTAATTACCTTATACTAATGGACAGAGGACATGGTAAATATCATCAAAAATTGTTAAACTGTACCATCTAAACTGTAAACTATACTGTAAACCATTGACAATGTTTAGTAGCTATGTTTCACTATCTGTGTTACTGTTATAACAATGCTACCATCCACACACACACTGAAAAGGTTTTAATATGGGGTGAGGAAAGGAGGAGGTTGGGTATATCAGAGTCTCTAGTATTCTGTTTGTGACTGCTGTTACCTAAAATCTCTTTGAAAATTAAATGAAAATTTGGGAGACACTGGGGAATGAGAGGGGTAATGTGCCATGGTACAGACTGGACACCTGATAATGCAGTGATAAAAGGAAAAAAAAAAAAATTTTTATTTTTGTTTTTTTTCCCCATTTTTTGATTGTCTCAATCTACTAATTATATTTTATTTTTAGGTTTTTTTTCTGAGTTTCCATGTATTTTATCCCTTTCATTTAAGCTTATCATTATTATTTCATTTTCCTATTAATTGTACTTGGTTATTACATGGGCTTCATCTTCGCAGAAGGTTTAGATCAGAGAAGGGTTACAATGGGGGCTACAGAGGATCATTGGGGATGTGTCTGGGATGGGTGATTCATGGGAGGAAGTTCATCTGAATATACACGAAAGATATATAAAATTGTTTAAATGATCAAGGTGGTGGGCATGGTCATGGTGGGTAGACAATCACTCAATAAATGAGGGAATACTGAATTCCCAGCCTGGAGAGCTCTGCCACATTCTCCAAGGGAGCAGCAACAGTCCCCTGAGTGCAGGGGCAGTGTCTGGCCAAAGAGGATGGTCCACTGATGGATTCTTGTTATTGATGACTAGCTTTATGATTCCTTGCTCTTGTAATCGAAACTTAGCCTACTGTTATGGGGTGCCTAAGGGTTGCCACTTGAGAGCCTCCTTGTTGCTCAAATGTGGCCTCTCTCTAAGCCAAACTCAGTATATGAATGCATTACCTTCCCCTCAGTGTGGGACATGACTCCTGGTGATGAGCCTCCCTGGCAATGAGGGATTAGTACCAAGTGCCAACTGGCAATATGACTGGAAAAAGATCTTGGATAAAAGGGGGAAAAGTAAAGACAAATGAGTTAAAGTGGCTAAGAGACTTCAAAGAGTGTTGGGAGGCCATCCCAGAGGTAACACTTATGCACACCTCAGTAGGATCTCAATAGATCACCAAAATGGATATCACCCCACACAAAGGGGCTCCTGAGGTCTCTGGAGACACCC
>JAKSZT010036484.1:246403-259133 GCA_026826555.1 Tolypeutes matacus
TGTCCTTGGTTTTCCATTTCTGGGGTTTCAGTAGCCTTGTACAAAGGAATGTGGGATTCAGGGGACATGTCTGCAATCTATAAGGCTTATTCCAACTCCAAGTTTACCATCAGTGAAGGCACTGGAGTGTGGGGAGTAGGAGGCCAGATTGTAAGTCCCTCGGACAGCTCTAGCCTGAGGATGTCAGTGGTGGAGACTCATAATTTTTCAACAAGTTTCCTTAGGATCAAAGCTTTTTGAGTCTTGCCTTTGGGCTTGTGTCAACCAGAGGGGTCCTTGGTGGTCCTGGATCTGGAATGGGTGACTCATGTATTTGGCTCAGACTAGCCCTCATTATGACCAGAAGAGGTGGGGTGGTTTGAGCTCCAGTATCACAGCTGGTTCCCCTTCTTCCCATCTCCACCAGAGCTGAAGATCCCCAACAATGCCAATGTTTTTTAATCAATGGACTCATTGGGTATGTATCATTTCCTCCTGACCAAATGGACTTTACGTATGGGAACCAACATCAATAAATGAGCCCACTCAACTAGTCTGTGGAGGAAAAAGAAGAGACTCATGGTTCCAGACAGCAACTCCTAACATGTCCTGGTGCCTGCCAAATGCAGTTTCGCCTTTCTTGGTCTAGCTGGTCAGGAGGGTTAGACATCCCAAACCAGAATCTGCCAAACCAAGTGAGCACATATCTCCCAACCACTCATCCTGGGACTATGCCTGAACTCTCCTGCTGCCTGGCATGACCCTGCCCATTTAAAGGCTGTCCTGGATTTCAGTGGACCACTTGCTGCCTTATTGGGAACTGCACTCTCAGGCCCATGGATGCCAACCCATGATGCTTCCAGGGTTCCCATCCCATGGTGGACCAAACATTGTATTATCAGAACCTACCAGGAATGACTGCTTTCCTGCCTAACTCACCCTAGTCCCTCACCCCTAGGGAGGAAAGGAGAGGTCATTTCCACCAAGCCAAAGATTCAATAAGTGAGGGAAGAAGGACCCAGCCAGACTTATGCATGTCAAATCTGAAGCTAGCTCCAGCTACATACTGCTGCCTCCTGAGGTTTATGGGACCACATGAGATAGGGTATGTGTGAAAGTATATTTGAGGGGATGAGAGGATTATTGAATTTCTTGTATTAAAAACAAAAAAGTTACCTATTATGTAGGAGTAATATTTATTGTTTGTAAAAAGCAATTCCTATATTTGAATATCATATTAACTCCTGTTTCTACTCCACCCATGGCTTGATTTTTGGTTCTTTCAAGAACTGTGTTGATTTAAATGAGCTTCAGGCTCTCTCACATGGTCCTTCAGGGTGGCACATTATTGTATGCAGATGTCCTGCAGGATAGCAGTTTATTGTATGCTGGAGAAGTGAGAAGGCTTAGTGAGCCTTTCCTGGTTTACTGAAACAAATACACAAGCCACTTTCCTGGAGTGTATTAGTCAGGATTCTCTAAGGAAACAGAACTGACAGTAGATACCTTTAAATATTATGAAAATCCATAAGGTTGTCTCATGCACCAATGTGGTTGCACAAGTCCAAATTCTGTAAGGCAGGTTGTAAAACAGGACTTCCAATGAACTTTAAGATGAATTCAGCTGGGGGAACTGATGGGCTGAAATGGCGATATCAATTTTCTCTTCTGATTCTTGAAATCATCACTTCTTCATGTAATGCATTCATCTGATTTGATGAGACCTCTCTCATACCTTAAAGAAATCTCCTTAGTTAGCAGTAGTGAAGTGGATTACTTCACATAAATAACAACTCCCAGGAGAAAAATTTAATGTAATCTTTATTACCGGCCGGGACGTGCTCCTTAGTAAGAGTCGAGTCTAAAATCTGGAGGCTGCAGCCTTTATAGACTTTCTTCCCATGCACGCCAAACTTTCCTGTGCATGCCAAGAGACAGGGTTGGTAGGTTTAAACATATACATTTCTATATAGGGTTCTGAGCAAAGCAAGCAAGCAGAGTTACAGAAGCAGATATTTGCTGTTAACATCTCAGCAGGGTTGGGGGAAGTGATTGAACTTTCCCCAGGATGAGTGGCGCCATTCCCCCTTTGGGCCCCCCATTCCCCCATTAGGCCCGGATGGGTGTCTGGGTTTTTAACAACCACACATATTTTATAAGCTTGGGGTTCCTGTTGGGGAGAATTGGTGTGGTTTTGTTTCCTTTTCATTCCCTACTCCAATAATGGCATTAGTCAAACCATTGACTGCATCAGTAGCAAGAGGCGTGAAGTGAGAGTGTAGCACCATTAGTTTTACTTCCAGTATTCTTTTTTGGATATAGGAAGTGAGACAGTTAATGAAAAGAGGGCCCACTAGAAATTTTAGCATAATGAGGACAAATGGGACTGCAGCAGCGGTGATTAAGGTAGACAGCCATGGAGACCACGAATACAGGCTTTTGTACAAGTTTTTTTTGTTTGTACTTTTTGTTCTGAGCTCTTTCGTTCCTGTAGCCTATTTCTGACTAATGAGAGGCTTTCCTTTATCACTCCAGAGTGGTTAGCATAGGAACAGCAGGTTTTGCTTAGGGCTATACATAGTCCTCCCTGTTTTAAGAATAATAGATCTAACCCACGCCTATTTTGCAGAACCATTTCGGCCAGAGAGGATAAGGAATTTTCTAGATGACTAACTGATTTTTCTAACTCTTTTTGGTCTAAGTCAACTTGAGTGGATAAGGTGCTAAAATTTTCTTTACTGGTAATCATGTCTGCCATTTCGAAGGCTGCTGACGCCCCGATCCCAAGGTCGACCATAATAGGAACGAAAATAGGAACTCGTTTAAATCGACTCATAGTTCTAAATTGCTCATGGCATCCTTCACCTGAATACCAGTATATCTGTGGGATGATATGCACCAGGATACAAACAACTGGGTCTTTTTCAGCCTTAGATTGTGATCAGGTTTGGGGGGAGAGACAAGGGGTGATTCCTTGGGTACAGGCAAACCAGGTGCCATTGGGGGCTTTCCAATAATAGGATTCATCAGTTTTGTCAGAGAAAACTACTGATGAACAGGGGGGGCCTAGGAAGTTTGCATTGATTTTGGTTGAGGAGGAGGCAACACAGGTGCCATGACCTTGTAAGTCCCCCTGAGTTAGAATTGGCTCATGACCCCACTTATATAACCTTTGGCTCTCATTTACTGATATCTTTTGAACATACAGTGATGTATTGGGGATAGTGCTTCCATCTGCTCCTATTCCAATGTCATAAGGGGGTTGGGGGTTTAGGCAGAGCCAGCAATCATTGGTGGCACTTGGCTGGCTCTCGTTTAAGAAAGTGAAGACAGAGGACAACACTGACAACAAGGGGGTTCTGGGGGGTTTTTGCTTGGGGGACCTTAAGGGTCCTGGTTTTCTTTTGGGTGGAATTACCGGTTCTGGGTTAAGGAGAATGTCCCGGTTGGGGCCCACTGGATTGGGTGGAGGGGGTTTTAGAATACCCTGTTGGATGATAAACTCAGCCCTGGGGTCTTGACCAATTACATATAGTCTGAGGCCCCATGTTTTGCCTCCTTCCCAGACATTATTGAACCCATTAATAATACAGATGTGAATGGGGTTACCGGACCCTATGGTTGGTTCTGGGGCTGTGCTCCCCTGAAGAGGCTGAGAGCAGTATTTCTGGAAGTCCATGGGGCTAGGGTTTCACAACCCCATTGAGCACAGTGACACTGCCCTCAAGTATGGCATTCTGGGTGCCTGTCTGCAGGGCAGGCATAGAGCTTGGCCTGGGTTAGTCCTCTTTCTAAATATTTGTCTCCACATCCATGACCTGCAGGAGGGCCATCTGGCTCTATGTCTAGGTTGTTCCAATTCTCCCCAAGGAGGCACACAGGTTGAAATAGAGGGTGGGATTTTTCCCAGTAGTTTGAGTGACATTTAGAACCTTTCCGTCCCTTGTCCTTATAATACTCCAGTTATAGGAGGTTAATTGAAAACTATTGACACAAACGCTAATGACCAAGAGAGCCAGCAAACTCATTTGCCAGGCTGTTGCCATATCCCTCCCTCTTCCCCACCCTTAGTCTTAACTCACTGAGTGAATCTTGATCTTTAAGGGGTCTTCTGTTCTGGTGACTGTCCACTTTTCTACCTCTGAGTCCCCCATACCAGACCTGATGACCTTTAGCTGGGACGCATGTATCCAGTGTCTTTTCCCCATGACTTTTACTGCCGTGGATGTTGTGAGGATCACCACATATGGGCCGGTCCACTGTGGCTTGAGTGTTCTAGCTTGGAGCTTCCATACCCAGACTAGATTTCCGGTCAGCACCTGAAATAAAGGAGGGTTAGTACATGGATAAGGGGGATGGGCTTCTTGGACCATTAGATTCACCATTTTCCTAATCTAGTCTAGTTCCTTTAAAGTAAAGATATTGGTTGTCATATTCAGATATCTTTTCCATCCCCAACTTGGACAACAGGGGGGGGGCTCTGCCAAATAATATTTCATAGGGCATATTGCCCTGCACATAGGGGGTACATCTGGCCTTAAGGAGGGCAAAAGGTAGGAGACTCACCCAGTTTTCACTAGATTTCAGAGCCAACTTGGTTAGGGTTTCTTTCAAGGTGAGGTTCATCCTTTCAACCTGTCCTGAACTTTGGGGCTGAAATGCACAGTGCAGTTTCCAATTTATACCCAGGGCTTTAGCCAATTGTTGAGTCATCTGCACTGTGAAGGCTGGACCATTATCTGACCCTATTCTAAGAGGAAGCCCGAATCTCGGAATGATTTCTGCAATCAGCTTCTCAACTACTCCCGAGGCTGTTTTGTTTTTAGTCGGGTAGGCTTCCACCCATCCCAAAAATATATCTACCAGCACCAGGAGATACATATACCCATATTTTCCCAACTTTATTTCAGTAAAGTCTATTTCCCAGTGCTCCCTTGGTTCTATCCCTCGGAGCCTAGTTCCCACTGGAGCTTGGGCACCTCCTCTTTGATTTACTCTGGTGCAGACTTCACATCTTGATGTAATGCTTTTGCTGATTTTAGATAAACCTGGGAAATAAAAGTCTCTTTTTATTAGTTCTATTAATTTAGTGCCGTCCATATGCATGGTGTCGTGCAGCCTTTTGACTAATCACCTTCCTGAAGCGGGTAAATATGTCTTGCCATTGGGCAGGACTAACCAACCTTCTGGGGAAATTTTAGCTCCTAGATCTTCCTCCTGCTTGACGTCTTCTGGGGAGCAGCATAGTACTTAGTTCCCAGCTAGGGACAGTCGGGAGCATTTGGACAGGGGTGACCGGTAGGAATGCTGTGGCTCAGGTTACTTCGTCTGCTAGTCAGTTGCCTTCAGCCTGCGGGGAGTTTCCCTTCTGGTTTCCCTTGCAATGAACAATGGCTACTCAGTCAGGGAACCAAATGGCTTCTAAAAATGCTAGGAATTCAGCTCCATTTTTAATCTCTCTTCCTCCAGATGTTAGGAATCCTTGCTCTTGGTACAGTGCACAGTGTACATAGGCTTGGGCAAAAGCATAGCAACTGTCCATGTAAATATTGACAGTTTGGTCTTTTACCCATCTTAAAGCCTGAGTAAGGGCTATTAGTTCAGCCCATTGGGCAGAGATGCCTTGGCTTAAAGATTGAGCCCAGATAGTTTTGGGTGGCTCTACTACAGCCGCTCTGGCTTAATGGATTCCGTCCTTAACAAAATTGCTGCCATCTATGTAGAGATTATGGGAAGCCTCCAGCAAAGGCAGATCAGTGAGGTCTGGGTGTAGTCCCATCAGGGTTTCCAGCAAGTGTAAGCAGTCGTGGGCCACCGGCGGGGCACTAGAGTCAGGGAGCAGGGTGGCCAGATTTAATGCCTCCATTTTTGAGAATACCACAGAGGGTGGGTTCAAAAATAACACTTGATATTCTGTGATTCTGGCATTAGATATCCAGCGGTCCAGGGGACCACAGAGGAGGGCTTCTACCAAATGTGGGGCCATTACCACCAGGTTTTGGTCAAAGGTTAACTTAGAGGCTTCCTTAACTAAAAGGGAAGTGGCCGCAACAGCTCTTAGGCACTTGGGCCATCCGGCAGCTACATGGTCCAGTTTTTTTTAGAGGTACACTACTGGTCAGCTCCCAGGCCCAATGGACTGGGTTAAGACTCCTTTGCTAACCCTGTGACTTTCATCAACGAATACATGAAAGGGTTTGGACAAGTTGGGTAACCCGAGGGCGGGGGCACTCACCAGAGCTGTCTTCAGGCATGTAAAAGCTTCCTGCTGCTATTTGGTCCACAACAAATCACTTCCCTTGCCTGCCATGGTGGCATAAAGGGCTTAGGAATTTCTGCAAATCCAGGGGTCCACAGTCTGCAATATACCACCATGCCAAGAAATTCACATACCTGTCATTCCGAGGTTGGCACAGCGATGCCCAATACAGCTTGTATCCTGTCACATGAAAGTCGCCGCTCCCCTTTTTCTAAGATGTATCCGAGATATGTTATGGATTGGGAGCAGAGCTGAGCCTTTTTGGTGGATACACGATACCCCATTTCCACCAACACTTTGAGTAGGCTGAGGGTTGCCGCTTTGCAAGAGTCCGAGTCCAGTGAGGCTAGAAGGAGGTCATCATCTACTTACTGAAGTAGGGTAACACCTGGATGCTGCTCACTGAAGGGGGACAAATCTTGCCCCAGAGCCTCCCCAAACAAGGTGGGAGAGTTTTTGAATCCTTGGGGAAGCCTGGTCCATGTCAGCTGCCCACATCCCTCAGGCCGAAGGTCTTCAAAGGCAAAAATGGGCTGGCTAACCAGTGCCAAAGGTATAGAAAAGAATGCATCTTTTAAATCCAGGACAGGGTAGGTAGTATGTTCCAGAGGGAGCTGGCTTAGAAGCATGTATGGGTTAGGGACAGCAGGGTGTATTGTTTCAACTCTCTTATTTACTTCTCTAAGATCCTGTAACGGCTGATAGTCTGTGCTCCCCGGCTTTTGCACAGGAAGTAAGGGGGTGTTCCACGGGGACTGGCAAGGAACAAGAATACCTGCATTGAATAGATGGTTGATGTGTTTTTCAATTTCAGTCCTGGCCTTGTGGCTGATTGCATATTGCTGTACCCGGATGGGGAGAGATATGCTGAGTAGTTGCACCACCACGGAGGCCTGATGCTGAGCCAGCCCGGGGGGGTTGTCTCGGCCCACACTCCCAGAACCAGGTGCTGGAATTCTTGCAGCAACTGATTAGCTGCTGGTGGTGTCTCGAGGCCTGTTAGGAGATATTCTTCCGAGCCAGGGCAGTTTACTAGGAGGGTCTGGGGCGGAGCGCCAAACTTTAGTTTCATCTCACCATCCTGGAAGGAGATGATGGCTTTCAATTTTTGTGTAAGTCTCCTCCCAGCAGAGGTAGGGACAGTTGGGCATAACAAGGAAAGAGTTGGTGACAGTCCCAGATCCAAGATTAATAGTCCAGGTGGGGTCCAGGGATAAGAGTGTATCTTCCCGGTGGCCCCTTGTACCAGAGTATGTTCTGCTTTAAAGGGACCAGGGTCCGATTTTAGGGCAGAGTATGTAGCCCCCATATCAACCAGGAAGTTAACAGGACTGTCCCTGACTGTTAGTTTCACCATGGGTTCCCAGGGGCCTGGCGAGCCCTGGCCCCATCAGTCTAGCAACTGCAGAGCTGGGCTGGGGTCTGCCTGGCGTCGGGGGCATTCATTTTTCAAGTGTCCCTTTTCTTTGCAGTAAGCACAGTTGTCCTTTTGCAGTCCTGGTCTACCTTGCCTTGGCTTTCTCTGGTTCCCAGAGAATCCATGGGAGGAAGAGGCCCTAGCACTCTCTGTTGCCATTGTGTTCAGCAGGACCTTTGCCACCTTCTTGGTTTTTAGAGTATTGGCATCCTCCCTATTGTTATACATTTTCTGCGCCACCCCCATCAGTTCAGATAATAGCTTCCTTTCAAACCCCTCTAGCCTTTGCAATTTCTTTCATATATCAGGAGCAGACTGCAATACAAATGCTATATTTATAGCCCTACGATTTTCAGGTGCCTCAGGGTTTATAGGGGTGTAATTTCTATAGGACTCCATTAGATGTTCTAAAAAAGCAGAGGGTGACTCATTAGAGCCTTGGGTGGTTTCACTCACCTTAGAAAGATTCGTTGGCTTTCTGGCAGCAGCTCAAAGGCCACGTAGGAGAGTCTGGTGAAACTGTTCAAGAGACTCCTTACCTTGATCCTGATTGTAATTCCAGTCTGGTCTGGTTGAGGGGAACACAGTTTCTATTTGGGTAGGGTCAGTAGTGGGTTGGCCGTCTCGACTCATGATGGTTTTTACAGCCTCCCTCTGGATACGAACTCTTTCCTCCAAAGTGAATAAGACCTGTAACAGTTGCTGGTAGTCATCCCAGGTGGGATTATGGGTGAAAAAGATAGTTTCTAGGAGAGAAATTAAGCCATGGGGTTTTTCAGAGAATGGCGGATTTTGATTTTTCCAGTTATACAGGTCTGTAGATGAAAAGGGGGCATATACCATGAATGGGAGACCTTCAGGCCTAGACCTGCTTGGTGGAGGGGCAGTAAGGGGACTGGGTCAGGCAAGTTGTGGGGATCTGCAGAAGCCTGATACTGAGTGTATCTTCGTGTATGGGGGACTGGTTAGAGAGGTATCAGAGGGTGTGGGAAGTGGAGGGTATAGGTTGTCTATAGATGATTGGTTTAGAGGGAAAGGAGGAGGAGTGGATGAGGAGGGAGCAGATGGAAGAGGATGAGAGGTAGATTGGGGGTGGGTAGTTAAGGGGGAGTTCATCAGGAGCTTCCTGCAAGACCGAAGGACGGGTTCTTAACGGAAGCTTACAACAGAAGTTGGGGCTCTGGCTGGGCCAGGTGCCCTTGTCCTGCAAGACAAATTTTTAGTTTCTTGGGAGTGTCTGTAAGTATATCTATCCACACATCAATGTAAGGAATCTGGTCCGGGTGACCAGGTTTGCCATAGATGACCCCCCAGATGTTGTAGACTGTTGGGAGGTCCGTGGTTGCTTCAGATGGCCAGCCCACACCAAAGGTGGGCCACTCCAATTTGCAGAAGGTTCAGAGGGTCCCCAGGTTGACCTTGGCTCCATATCCAGCCGCTACCTTCTTGAATTCCTGAAAGTTCTTTAGAAAACAGGCAAGGGGTGTGGTAGGACAAGAGGAGGATTGACCCATAATAACAATCAAAAGGAGCACAGATCAGAAACTGAGCAGAAATGTTACAGACAAACAGCCATCTACACACAGAGACACATGAATCTGGAGCCTGTACTGAGGCCCTTGGTGATGTCTCACCCAGTGGCCAGGCCGCAGAAGTAGCGCCGCGTCCGGCAACCCAACGGCCTCCCCTGGATCCAGACTTACCAAAACAGAACAGAACTGGCAGTTCCTTAGGTTGAATTAATAATCTCCCATGGAGTTTCTGGCCAGACTGAGGACGAACCGGGGCTGAGGAACGTTCCTCAGAGGCCCCCTCATTGTGGCCGGCTCCAGTCTATCTCATTGGGGCCTCCAGTATGATGTGGGTTACTTCACATAAATAACAACTCCCAGGAGAAAAATTTAACGGAACCTTTATTACTGACCAGGGCATGCTCCTTAGTAAAAGTCGCGCCTAAAATCTGTAGGCTGCAGCCTTTATAGACTTTCTTCCCGCGCGCGCCAAACTTTCCCGCACGTGCCAAGAGACAAGATTGGTACATTTAAACATATACATTTCTATATAGGGTTCTGAGCAAAGCAAGCAAGCAGAGTTACAGAAGTGGATATTTGCCATTAGCATCTCAGCAGTGGTGGAGGATCTGATTGACCTTATCCCAGCATGAGTGGCGCCATTCCCTCATTAGGGCCAGATGGGTGTCCGGGTTTTTAATGACCACACATATTTTATTAGCTTGGGGTTCCTGTTGAGGAGAATTGGTGTGGTTTTGTTTCCTTTTCAGTAGATGTAAACAGCCATAAATGCAACCAACTTATTAATGATTTAAGTGCACAAAATGTCCTCACAGTAAAAATCAAGCCACTGCTTTGTCACCAAATTAACAAGAACCATTACCAGGCCCATTTGATACATGAGTGTTCCATCACACAGAGAAAATGTTCACTTCAACATTGGTAAACTGGCCAGGGGCTGAGTCTGACCTTCTGATCTCCCTGGCATGAGAAGTCACAGGACCTTCCTCAAGGCATAGCAACTACCTGGGGAATTTGGGTTTCTTTCCAAATAACATTTGAAAGGTCTGTTTCCTGTCCCAGAACAATGGTTGCCTATATACAAAAGTATATACAAAAGCAATGATGTTTTCAAATGACTATGTGGTTTTGGAGAAATGTCTGAAGATGATTCTGAAGGGCTGGGGCTGGTAAGGAAGCAGGTGGGAGATGCTAGGCAGCAGAAACCCAAATTGTGACCTTGAAGGTGACAGTGAGTGTAGACACCATATGAAAGAGTGTGGAGGCTTGCAGGTTGGGGTGAGGCTTTCAGACCGATGGGGTAGGCAAGAAGTAGGATACAGGATAATGGCAGCCTGAAGGGTTTATACCATGTCCTGTGGCACTGGAGGGTCTTCAGAAGGACAAAGATTTAAGGAAAGCAGGGATTCCTTCAGTCACTTTTGGAATATTCTTGCAAGGTAATAGATAAGAGGGAAGAAGATACATATGAAAAGATAAAGTTTAAGTTGAGGATGCCTGAATTCCTTTCTCTAAGTCCATTACAGAAAACAAGGTTAGAGAAAGAGGGTGGTGTGCCTTCCATGTCTATTGAGATGGTGTTTTCTTCTTTGCTCATCTTTTTTCTTATCATAACTTCTGACACTTCCTGAGAAAAGGATATTTTGTCAGGTTGAAAGACCAGAAATCATTTAGATAAGATGATATTTGTGCCCAAGGCCAAGTCTTAATCAGCATCAGAGAAACTGGAGACCAGAAAATATTCAATAAATTGCAGAGTCCTTGGCAGAGGGCCACTGTGCCAGGACTTGCACATTATGTTAATTGAAAATCAAATTTGAAAAGACCTTCTTTCAGAGCAATCATACTGCATCATTAATGCATATTTTTAACTTTATTTTGTACATTTAATAATTGGAAATATAAACAATTAAAAAGTAAAAAGTAAACACAGATAAAAATATATACATTTCTCAATTAAATATACTGGATACATGTAAAAAAATTTTAAATCAAACAATATGTTACACAATTTATTTCATTCAAAGTAATGCATTTATACAGTGTTTGTCCTTTTGTGCCTGACTTGTTTCACTCAACATAATATACTCCAGGTTCATCCATGTTGTCATATGCTTTACTACTTTATTTCTTCTTACAGCTGCATAATATTCCATTGTGTGAATAGACCACAGTTTGTTTATCCATTCTTCTCTTGATGGACACCTGAGTTGTTTCCAACTTTTGGCAATAATGGATAATGTTGCTATGAACATTGGTGTGCAGATGTCTGTTCATGTCACTGCTCTCAGTTCTTCTGGGTATATACTCAGTAGTGGTATTGCCAAGTCACATGGCAAATCTATATTCAATTTCTTTAGAAACTGCCAAACAGTCCTCCACAGTGGCTGTACCATTCTGCATTCCCACCAACAGTGAATAAGTGTTCTTATCTCTCCACATCCTCTGCAAAACTTGTAGTTCTCTGTCTTTTTAATAGTGGCCATTCTGATAGGTATGAAATGATATCTCATTGTTATTTTGATTTGCATTTCCCTAGTCATGAATGATGGTGAGAATTTCTTCTTATGTTTTTTTTGCCATCTGTATTTCTTCTTTGGGGAGATGTCTATTCAAGTCTTTTGCCCATTTTTTAATTGGGTCATTTGTCTTTTTATTGTTCAGTTGTAACCTCTTTTTATGGTCCCAGCATGCTTCCACTGCACCCCTCTGCTTGGCATAACATCTTTTTATATATCCTAGATTCATTAATGCATATTTGATGACTATATCCATCAAATGGAAAAATTACATTGCTATTAGAACTAGAAATTTTATTATGTATTCATGTACCTTGCTTGATGAAAAATAAATGCATATCTACAAGGAAGCATGTAAAGTTATTCAAGGCTAAATGGCTTCTATTAGCAAAATAACATTTGACTGTGTACCTGTCAATTAACTAGCAACATTTGAATAAATGACAATGATACTTTATATGGTATATTATGGGGTAATTTAAAATAATGGGAAAAATATGAGATAGATGTATAATTTACCTACCTGAAAATATCTCTAAAACCTTACAAGCTTAATAAAATATGTGAAAGATCTATACCCATATTATATACTATAATATACATTTTATATATTTATATATGTGTGTGTGCCTGTGCTGTGTTTCAGAGGGGACATGTTTGGCAGGTGGGAAGAGATGGGCAAAGGGAGAGGGACTGGGCCAAACTGGGCATATGAATGGCAGTCCCTGGAGGAAAACAAGATAGCTGCAGAGAAGGGAGGAGTACAATATTGAGTACAGAATCAGAAGTGCAGGAAACAAAATGGGATGGAGGGGGAATACAGAAGAGGCCAAAAATATGGGGACACGTAGGGGAAGGCCTTGGAAGGGATGCCCTAAGGGACATGATAAGGAGTGACTGGAGGATATGTTTGGCATGTAGTGAATGGCTTTCCCTAATACAATCTTTCCCTGCTCCCAACTTGCACAATATATTCTATGTTTGGTTTGTTCAAAACATTAATATTTGCTCAGATACAGGACTC
>JAKSZT010036484.1:269667-286624 GCA_026826555.1 Tolypeutes matacus
TGTGGCAACACCTCATTCCTTCTTACAGCTGAACAATATTCCATTGTATATATACCACAGTTTTCTTATCCATTCATCTTTTGAGGTAAACTTGGTTTGCTTCAAACTTTTGGCAATAGTATATAATGCTGCTATGAACATTGCTGTGCATGTATCTGTTCATTTCCCTGCTTTCAATTCTCATGTGTATATCTGGTATTGGAATTGCTAGATAATATGGCAATTCTATAGTTAGCTTCCTGAGGAACTACCAAAACATCCTCCACAATAACGGCAACATTCTACATACCCACCAGTAGTGGATGAGTGTACCAATTATTCCACATCCTCTGCAACAATTGTATGTTACTGTTACTTTCTCTTTTTTTTATTGTGGGTAAAAATCAAATTTTTCACAATACAAACCAATATTTGTAAAATGATATATAAATATATATGCATATATGTACATTTGCTTACATAAATGTTTTATATATATATATATAATTTTTTTAAAGATGTTTAGATTACATAAATGTTACACAAAAATTACAGGGATTCCCATGTTCCCATCCTCCCATAACTCCCATAACATTCCACACAAACATCTTTCATTAGTGTGGCACATCACCTGCAATGTATATACACATGCTGGGGCTTTCCACTAGGCATGGGCCATAGTTCGCATTGTAGACCACACTCTCTCTCACACAGTTCTGCACAGTATATGCTGATGTAAAATGGCCTGTGTCTGTCATTGTAATGTCACTCAGGATAATTCCCAAGTCCTGAAAAAGACCCTGTATTACAACTGCTTTTCCCTTCCCTGCCCTGAATGCACCTAGTGACCTCTGGATCCACCTCACTGTTGTAATTTCTTCCATTGCTTGAATCACAATATGTCTACAACAGAATACCATTAAGTCCACTCTGGTTCATAGCTCTTCCCCCAGTCCTGAGGAGTCTGGGATGGTGATGTCTACTGCACCTACAAGTGAGAGGGGGCTTAAATCCAATGGATACAGAGGATAGGATTATCCTGCCTGCAGATGCAGGCTCTCTCCATTCCCTGGGATGGCCATTGCCGTTCATCACCTCACCAGGAGACTTGGGTGAGTCCATTGAGCTGTAGATTAGGAGTTTCAGCTCCACCAAGATTCCAGGCACAGCTGGAACATGGGCAGCCCAGAAGCTCCAGTCACTGGAAGTACACCTACAAAATTCAGCATCACATATAGGTTTGAATAGAAGGGACTGATGAACCATGTGCTGGGAGGACTTATTTGAGTCCAACTCTGTCATTCTCAGGAGCACAGATTCCAAAGTAGAACCCACTGATTAGGCATAAATCTCTGCAGCTATCCCCCCTTATATAGGAACTGGGCATCTCCAGAGACCTCAGGAGCCCCTTTGTGTGGGGTGATATCCATTTTGGTGATCTATTGAGATCCTACTGAAGTGTGCATAAACGTTACCTCTGGGATGATTTCCCAACAGTCTTTGAAGTCTCTTAGCCACTTTAACTCATTTGTCTTTACTTTTCCCCCTTTTATTCAAGGTCTTTTTCCAGTCATATTGCCAGTTGGCACTTGGTACTAATCCCTCATTGCCAGGGAGGCTCATCACCGGGAGTCATGTCCCACAATGAGGGGAAGGTAATGCATTCATATACTGAGTTTGGCTTAGAGAGAGGCCACATTTGAGCAACAAGGAGGCTTTCAAGTGGCAACCCTTAGGCACCCCATAACAGTAGGCGAAGCTTCGATTACAAGAGCAAGGAGTCATAAGGTTAGTCATCAATAACAAGAACCCATCAGTGGATCATCCTCTTTGGCTAGACACTGCCCCTGCACTCGGGGGACTGTTGCTGCTCCCTTGGAGAATGTGGCAGAGCTCTTCAGGCTGGTAATTCAGTATTCCCTCATTTATTGAGTGATTGTCTACCCACCATGACCATGCCCACCCCCTTGATCATTTGAACAATTTTATATATCTTTCATGTATATTCAGAAGAAATTCCTCCCATGAATCACCCATCCCAGACACATCCCCAATGATCCTCTGTAGCCCCCATTGTAAACCTTCTCTGATCTAAACCTTCTGCAAAGATGAAGCCCATATAATAACCAAGTACAATTAATAGGAAAATGAAATAATAATGATAAGCTTAAATGAAAGAGATAAAATACATGGAAACTCAGAAAAAAAACTGAAAATAAAATATCATTAATAGATTGAGACAATCAAAAAATGGGAAAGAAAACAAAAGTTAAATTTTTTTTTTTCCCTTTTATCACTGCATTATCAGATGTACAGTCTGTACCATGGCACATTACCCCTCTAATTCCCCAGTGTCTCCCAAATTTTCATTTAATTTTCAAAGAGATTTTAGGTCACAGCAAAGTCACAAAAAGAATACTAGAGACTCTCATATACCCAATCTCCTTCTCCTTTCCTCACCCCATATTAAAACCTTTTCTGTGTGTGTGTGTGGATGGTAGCATTGTTATAACAGTTATACAGATAGTGAAACATAGCTACTAAACATTGTAAATGGTTTACAGTATAGTTTACAGTTTAGATGGTACAGTTTAACAATTTTTTATGATATTTACCATGTCCTATGTCCATTAGTATAAGGTAATGAAAAGCATTTCTCATGACATCTAAATACTAGCTGTTTGATCTTTTCTGTTCTTTCCTCCCCATCCCCCTGGGGCACATGACACTCCCTTGTCTTGACTCATTGGATGCCAGGATTCATAGTTACCTGCCCTGGGTATTCTAACCTGCCCTTCCTAATCTGCTCGTGATTTGGCTGTGAAGTTCATGAAATCATTTCCTATTACAAGGTTCTCTAGATGCTTCCCTGTATTATCTTCCAATGTCTTTATGATTTTGGCTCTTATATTTAGATCTTTGATCCATCTTGAATTGATTTTTGTATAAGGTGTGAGATGGTATTCTTCTCTCATTCCTTTGGATATGGATATCCAGGTCTCCAAGTACAACTTGTTAAAGAGGCCATTCTCTCCCAACTGAGTGGGCTTGGTAGCCTTGTCAATATCAGATGACTGTATATGTGAGGATCTATATCAGAACTCTCAATTCAATTCCATTGGTCAGTAGGTCTATCCTGTGCCAATACCATGCAGTTATGATCACTGTAGCTTTGTAGTATATTTTAAAGTTAGGTAATGTGATACCTCCAACTTCATTTTTATTTTTCAATATATCTTTGGCATTTCAGGGCCTATTACCTTTCCAAATGTATTTTGTAGTTAGTTTTTCCAGTTCCTTAAAAAAATACAGTGCTGATTTTTATTGGGATTGCATTAAATCTGTAGATTAGTTTGGGTAGGATAGACATCTTGATGATATTTAGTCTTCCTATCCATGAACAGGGAATATTCTCCCATTTATTTAAGTCTTCTTTGATTTCCTTTAAGAGTGTTGTGTAGTTTTCTGTTTTTAAGTCCTTTACATCTTTTTTTTTTTTTAATTTATAGAAACCAATGTTTATTTTCCGACACCCTCATTTCCACTTCCTGTTGGAGCCTGTGGAGCAGCTCAGGACCACTCGGTGGTGGTTCCCACCCACTCGGTGGCCTGAGCATTGGGGGCTGCAGACCAGTCTTCAGTTGCAGGCTGAGCACTCCAGTCTTCAGTAGGGAACTGCTGAATGGGCACAGAGGGCACCTGCACGTCTTCAGACCAGTCTGTGACCTCGGGCTGAGTAGCAGTGAATTCAGGAGCAGGAGCCATCCATTCACCCTGAAACTCCTCCTTGGTCACAGCCTTCTCAGCAGCGGCCTGCTCTTCCTTTTCAATCTCCTCAGGATCCCTGTAGAAGTAGAGGTCAGGCATGACCTCCCATGGGTGCTCATGGGAGATAGTGCCACGCATGCACAGGACTTCCTGGGCCAGCATCCACCACATCAGACCCACAGAATGCACTCCTGGTCATTTTTCAAACATTTCCATCTTTCCCCAAGGCTCTCTTATACATTCAAATCAAACTTGTGGCAAGGATTACTATGAAACCCACTCATTGGGTCAGAGACCCTTGTGGTGTCAGCGAAAAGGTTGCCCATCATGTAGCACACTACCTACACTTGAGAGCTCACTGGCCAGCCAGTGGCATCAGCCCCAAGCTCTAACAATGTGCACCCTTTACATCTTTAGTTAAGTTTATTCCTAGGTATTTTAATCTTTTAGTTACTATTGTAAATGGCATTTTTTTCTTGATTTCCTCCTCTGATTGCTCGTTATTGGTGTACAGAAATGCTACTGATATTTTAGCATTGATCTTATAGCCTGCAACATTACTGAACTCCTTTATAAGTTCTAGAAGCTTTGTTGTAGATTTCTTTGGGCTTTCTATGTATAAGATGATGTGATCTGCAAATAATGAAATTTTTACTTCTTCTTTCCAATCTCAATGCCTTTTATATCCTTTCCTTGCCTCAGTGCTCGATCAAGTACTTCTAAGACAAGGTTAAATAGGAGTGGTGATAGTGGGCATCCTTGTCTTGTTCCCAATCTCAGAGGGAAGGCTTTTAGGAATTTACCATTGAAGATGATGTTAGCTTTGGGTTTTTCATGTATACCCAATATGTATACATGAATATGTAAACCATATTCAGAAAGTCTTCTTCTGTTCCTATCTTTTACAGTGTTTTTATCAGGAAAGTGTGCTGCATTTTGTCAAATGCTTTTTCTGCATCTATAGAGATGACCATGTGATTTTTTTCTTTCAATCTCTTTATGTGGTGTATTACATTGATTGATTTTCTTATATTGAACCATCCTTGCATACCCAGGATGAAACCCACTTGGTCATGGTGTATAATTCTTTTTTAAAATTAATTGTGGGTAAAAATCAAATTTTTCACAATACATACCAATATTTGTAAAATGATATATAAATATATATGCATATATGTGCATTTGCTTACATAAGTGTTATATATATATATATATTTTAAGGTGCTTAGATTACCTAAATATTACACAGAAATTACAGGGATTCCCATGTACCCCACCTCCCACAACATCCCACACAAACATCCTTCATCAGTATGGCACATCACCTGCAATGGATATACACATCCTGGGGCTGTGCCACCAAGCATAGACCACAATTCACATCATAGACCACACTCTCTCCCACACAGTTCTGCATGGTATATGCTGAAGTAAAATGGCCTGCATCCATCACTGCAATGCCACTTACAACAACCCCTAATCATGAAAAAGCCAAAGTATTTCAACTGCCCTTCCCCTCCCTGCCCTGAAAGCATCCAGTGGCCACCGTTCCACCTCACTGTTATAATTTCTTCCTTTGCTTGAATCATAATATGTCTACAACAGAATACCATTAAGTCCACTCTAGTCCATAGGTTTTCCCCCAATCCTGTGGGGCCTGGGATGGTGATGTCCACTCCAACCCCAAGTGAGAGAGGGCTTATATCCCATGGATAAGGTGGATGGGATTATCCTGCCTGCAGCTGCAGGTCCTCTCCATTCCCTGTAATGGCCATTGCCTGTTGGCATTCAGCAACTGGGTCAGTGAAAACGGTGCTGTAGATGAGAAAGAAAGAAACAAAGAGAAGAAAAAACTGGGATCAGGGGACCCTCCATCAGATATGGAGAGAAGAGCCCAGCCACATCCTAAGGTGTGGCTTTTATTTTGGCTTTAGAACAAAGAAAATACATGTGAGCATGTGCAAGGACAAGATACTTGGCAGTTAAATTTTACTGAAATCAACAAGTCTTAAAGGTTAATGCCTCAGTTTCTCTTTTGATTCCTGATATTCACAGACATTGTAAATCTTACAAGCTCATGATGTTTCCCCACCCAGCTCCTATTAGCATGAGACTGGAGGGCTTGTTTCCTACATTCCAAGGTGACCTTCTTTTCTGTCAGTAGTCATGGCCTTTAATTGAAACTCCATCATTTCCCCATTTTTTATTAATTAAAGCTCATAGGAACCATTATATAAGGTGATACAAGGTGACCTTCTGTCACACTTGTCTTCTTCCATAGGCTCTTGTGACTGTGCCTGTCTTAGGCTGTCCTCCTCTGAGAATCTTACCCATCATTGACTACCAGTCAAGCTTTTGAGCTCTTACATGGAAGGCAATTTCATTAATATGAATGCTTCTTCAGGTTCATTAAATGAATATTTTTTCTGCAGATAATTAGTATTAACATAAAGGGGTTATTAGTAGAATCTTTCTACGAAATAATGCAAAATTAGTTTTTCATGGCCAAGTTTCTTAACATAAATTCATTTATCCGATCTAATTCTTCATTTTTCTATGAATATATGTCATTACTCTACCTTTGACAATACAAACAATTAAAATGCATATAAAAATAATTTCTAATTCAATCCAAAATGATATTTGAACTGTTCTTTGTTTCCACCAGTGAAATGGCTGCACCAGTGGTTTCTTTCAATTTGTTTTGAGACATGCTCAATGCCTTCTTTTGCAATTCTAAAATATTTATAGAAACATTATGCTTATATCCAATACAAATAGGGCAGTCTATAAAAGATAAAGTTTTATTTTCTATAAGTTTCCCTTCTTCTTTTGGCTTTAAGGGTAGTCATATATTTATAGGTCCTAAAAAATGGTGAGATTGATTAAGATAAATTGGGTAAGACTCATCCCTCCAAGTTAACAGCTCTAGAAGAGGTGGGTTGGTTATGTATGCCCAATAAGTGTAATTATGATGTGGTATCTTACCTTGACCTAATACTTTACCTATAATTAATCCAATGTGAACCCACCATGTCCATAGTTTAAGTTTCTGCAGCATCTTCAACTCTAGGCTTGATTTCTCTAGAGTGGATCCACTGCTGTTCTCCTGTTTCTGTAATGATAAGAGCAAAACCTCGGCCCCAAAATATTACCTCTCCTTTTTCCCGTTTATTGGTTGTTTAATTTTTCATTTTCATTCTTTTTATTAACCTCCCATTGTCTTTTTACTGCTGTGGTATTAGAAATTTGTTATCTATTAAAAAATTTTAAGGTAAGCAATGCTTTAGATAGTTTGTCTTTAGCAGATTCTCCTCCATATCCCCCTTTTTGTTTTTGTAACATTAATTTTATTGTTTATAAACAGGGGTTTAACTGGTGTCATATTCCAATATTTTATAATATGTATACATACATTCACATGCTTACCAAACTAGGGAACACCCTGGTACACTTGACTTATTTTTGGCTAGAATTCTTGATAGATACAAGATAAATGTTAATATGTATATTTAGTTTAGTAAGCTTATACTGACAATTAGAAAGAGAAACATGAATAACATAATCAATTAAAAGATTAAGTTAATATTGAACAAAGTTACAGAATGACAGATAAATGAGCAGTTTTATATATATACTTAAAAATATTTACCTTTTAGCTGGGAAGTGTTGAATTAGCAACTGATACTAGAGTTTTGGTTGACTATGTTTTGGATTAATGAATTTGATACTACAGATGCCAACTTGTAAGTATTCTGCTAATTCCTGAGGAAGGGGCCAGCCTCCCCAGGAAGGAACACAACATTCCTTGGGCAGTATATTTTAAGGTTTATGCATCAGTCCCTGGGAGAGTGGCCAGCTCCTCCAGGGAGGAATACAACACTTTTGAAATATACTTTATCTTTTAGAATTTGTTACAAAACATCCTTGATGTGCTCACTATTTTAGTTTTCATTTTTTTAATTTTATATATATATATATATAATATTATATTATATTTTTTATTAGCAGAGGTTGCGTAAACCAGATAAACTTAAGTTAAAGCACCTGCCTTTTGATTTTTAGGAAGAGAGGTCGTTTTATAACACATATTATTTTTTTTTAATAATTAAAATTATGATTAATAACAGTATAGTTTTATTTAATATTACACTGAAACGTTATTAAATATTCAGCAATTTTATACACCCTTAAAGTATTTATATGAACTATTTATTCATATAACTTTAATTGTTATAAAATTAGAAAATTTCTTTTAATTGTACAAGTTTTAAACACGCCATTCGCTTATATCACATGAACTTAACTATTTTTAGTATTTTCTCTTTTTCTAGGTAACAGACCAAATTATTTTTAACAGTTTGAAATAAGTTTTTTGAGAAAGCAGGTTTAAACATTATGTTATTTTAAAGGTGATAAAACTTGTTTCTTCAAAGAAACATTAAGGTTAACATATAAGAAGCTACTTTGATAAAACACTTTCTTTTTTGTATACTGATTATTCAGGAGAAAAACTCTGTAAATTTTTATTAAAACAGATTAATGACTTGAGAAACTTTGAGAAAGAACAAAACTTTAACTTTGTTTTAATAGCAAAGTAATTTAATCTTATGATAAAATTACTTTCTTTTCTTTAATAATAAAAGCACATTCTATATACCTCCTCTACTTAAGTTACAACAATGATTTTAGAAACTGTTTCTAAGCAATCTTCTGACAACATGCAATTACCATCAACATTAAACAAACTTGTTAGAATAATGATTTAGTTTGTTTATATCTATTTTTATTATTTTAAATTAATATCTATATTTATTTATTAATATAAGAACTTATTTAATGTTGTCCACTTGAATAGAGATCTTTTAATAATTTTTATTTATCAATTTAATATTACCATCTGGAGGTATCAAAATTTACAAATACTGAACAACCAGACAAACACAAAACAAGTTACAACACATCAATAGAAACATACATCTTTGATTTCACTGCTTTTGAGAATTTTTCTGGAAACTGTATTGCTAAGTTTTCTTACATTTCCAGTGGTTTAATTTTATTAGCTTCTATCATCCCACAGCCTTATCATTATGTAAGCAGTAGGAGGTGCAACTGAAGGGTTAACATCCACAGCTGGAGTTGAGAGCAATTAGTAGCTTGAAAAGTGCCCTAGGGATCCCTTCCTGGTTGCCATGGCAACACAAGCCTCTGTAGGAGGCTCTGGGTGGTCACTTTCAGAGCATTCATAGTCATACAGATGTAAATTGACCTCAAGCTGATCAGAGACAGAATCTTCCACCTCCACATTTTCAGAGGGCTTACTAGATTCTGTTTGAAGAGGCTTAAGAGCCAGAGTAATAAGATGTTTAGCTCTATCAGAAAAGTGAGGAATATTCAAATAAGCTCTCCATTGGTATAATAAGTCTCTTCCCCATAAATTAAGTCCTACATCCACAACATAAGGTTGCAGAGCATCCTCTTGTCCTTCTGGACCTTCTACCTTAAATATCTGAGTACTCTGGTAAACATCTGTCATTGTTCCAATGCCAGAGAAAACTGTAGGCACCTTTTGCAAAGTCCAAGCTTATGGCCAATATCATTTAGCAATAATAGAGACATCAGCCCCAGTATCCACCAATCCTAAAAATATCTTACTGTTTATTTTTAAGGTAATTTCAGGCCTTTCATCCCTAATTACTGATTGCCAAAACCTTTATGCCCTGTGGAACCAAATTCCTCTGCATGTTTTAAAGGAGGTTTACAATATTATAACAAAAGAAGTTGAGTCATGCTATTTCCTGATTCAATTTGATAGGGAGTTAAAGTTTGTACCAATAAACAAATTTCTCCTTCAAAATTAGAGTTAATGATCCTGGTTTGCACCAAAACACCTTGGGTCTTAAGACTGCTATGGCCATTAATGAAACCTAAGTTGTTTCCTGGGATAGGCCCTTTAATTCCTGTTCTTATTTTTTGCATACTCAGTGAAGGCCTAATAAACTTAGTTTCAGCTGAGGGAAGATCAACAGCTGCACTGCCTTTGGTAACTGCCTTAAGTTCTGTTATAGGCCAGAGTGAGCTGCTCCATTGCTGACTGGTTAGATTTGTGCTAGGTTGGGAAATGTGCTCATATTGTTTGTCTGAGGGCCTTAAGCGAGGCCCACTTGGAAGTTTCCCAACTTATTAATGAGACTGCCATTTTTATAATATTTAGAATGGCATTCCTTTGCCCTGTGAAACCCCCTCTGACATATAGGACATACACGAGTTGGTATTGATCTATTATTGCCACTAAATGGGGCTCTTACACCAATTATGGCTCAGCAATCTTTTTCCATATGACCTGGTTTCCCACATTTAAAGCAATTTAAATTATTAATCATAGAACTATGTCCCTTTATAGCGGCTGCAAGAAGGGTCATGTTATATGTATTAGATCCAATGTCTTGGCATGCCCTTATATAATCCTGTAAAGTACCTCCATTTGCCTTTATTGGATGCAAAGCCTTTTTACACTCACTATTAGCATTATCAAAAGCCAACATCAGAATAAGCATTTTTTAAGATCAGGCTGAGTTACTGTCTTGTTGAATACATCTTCCAGCCTAGCTACAAATTCAACATAGAGTTCAGTATTTCCTTCAACAATTATTGAAAATGATTGTACAGCCTGTCCAGGGGTGGAGATTCATCATCAGGCAGCTAGGCAGCACAATCGAACTTGTACAATGGCAACATCATCATATTGAGCTTGGCAAGGAACTCCAGCCCATTGACCTATTCCTAATATTTGTTCAACAGTAATAGGCACTGGTGGATTTTGCTGTTGATTTCGTCAACATTATTAGCTTCATCAGCCCACCAAGTTTTAAATTGTAAAAATTCTGCTGAATTAAGAACAGCTCGAGTTAACAAATCCCAGTCCCAGGGTATTAATCTGTCTGCTTGTACCTTTCCTTGCACCAATCCTTGAATATAAGGAGAATTTACACCATATTGAGTGAATGCTTATTTTAATTATTTGATAGTTCTAAAAGGAATAGGAGCATGCTCATACTGTACACCCCCTTGGGGATTGTCAGCATCTACTGGAATTTGAGTTACTGTTGCTGGAAAAGTAGAAAGGAGTTGCATAGCCTCTGAATCTCCCTCTCTACTTCCCTGTGCTATACTTTTCATAATTGAGGAGGATGGTGCTGGCACAAAAACAGAAACTTTTGGAGGGTCATCAAATGTTGAAAAAATGGATCAGTAGATACCTTAGGAGGTTCAAATGCTGGTTCAAAAGATAATAAATCATAATTTGGAGCAGACAGCATAGCGACCACTGGAAAAGCTCCATAAACTTCCTTTTTCCTTTCCTTCTTTTTATTAGACCTGAGTTCATCTGTTTTTGCCTGTTCATTAATTTTTTCATATATATTTTCATTAAAATAACCATTAGCTTGTTCTGCTATCGGTCCAGCAATAGCAGTATCCTGTTTACAATCGTCATCTTCATCTGATTGTAAAGGTTCAAGAACAACAGAAATAAGACTACACAAAGACCATACATGAAGGGGAATTATTTTTCCCTTTTGATAAACCCTTTTTAAAGCTTTTTTCACTAACTCCCAATGTTTCAGGTTTAAAATATCCCACCCTTGTGGCTGAAACCAATAACAACATTTCTGTATAAGAGAAAAAAGTTCCTCAAAAGCCGAGGATTTAATAGTTACACTGGTGCATTTTAATGAAGTTTTTAACACTCTAGAGAACTCTTTAAATTCGACTGCTGATTACCCATTACGCTGATGATTCCAAGGATGAAGCTTACCTTTTCTATTTTCTTTTTTCTTTTAAAACTGCTCTCAGGAGCTCCTTGGTCTGCACACTGACTGAAAGAAAATTTTGTTTTCAGTGCCCCATTTTGGGTGCCATATGTTGGCATTCAGGAACTGGGTCAGTGAAAACGGTGCCATGGTTGAGAAAGAAAGAAACAAAGAGAAGAAAAAACTGGGATCAGGGGACCTTCCATCAGATATGGAGAGAAGAGCCCAGCCACATCCTAAGGTGTGGCTTTTATTTTGGCTTTAGAACAAAGAAAATACATGTGAGCATGTGCAAGGGCAATAGATACTTGACAGTTATATTTTACTGAAATCAACAACTCTTAAAGGTTAATGGCTCATTTCCTCTTTCCTTTCTGAAATTCCAGACACTGTAAACCTCACAAGCTCAGGATGTTTCCCCACCCAGCTCCTATTAGCATGAGACTGGAGGGCTTGTTTCCTACATTCCAAGGTGATTTTCTTTTCTGTCAGTAGTCATGGCCTTCAATTGAAACTCCATCAGTTGCCCATCATCATCTCCTCACCAGGTGATGTGGGTGGGTCCATTGAGCTGTAGGGTAAGAGTTGCAGCTCTATGGAGATTCCAGGCACAGCTGGCACATAGGTAGGCCAGAGGCTGCAGTCCCTTGAAGTATACCTAAAAACTTTCTTTTCTTTTAGTTGCTATTGTAATTGAATTTTTTTTGTATTTCCACTTTGAATTGCTCATCAGTAGTGTACAGAAATGATAATGATTTTTGCATGTTGATCTTATATCCTGCCACTTTACTGAATGTATTTATCAGCTTTAGAACTTTTATCATAGATTTTTCAAGTCTTTTTATGTATACACATTTGAAAACACTGAAATTTTTACTTCTTCCATTCCAATTTGGATTTCTTTTATTTCTTTTTCATGCTAATTGTTCAAGCAAGTACTTCTAACACAATGTTAAATAAGAACAATGACAGTGGACAGTCTTGTCTTGTTCCAGATTTTAGAGGGAAAACCTTTATTAATTATTATTTAAACATTCAGTATGATATTAGCTGTGGGTTTTTCATATATACCCTTTATCAGGTTGAGGAGGTATACTTCTATTCCCATCTTTCAAAGTGTTTTTTATCAAAAAAGAATGCTGAATCTTGACAAATGTTTTTACTGCATCAATAGAGATGACCATGTGATTTTTTGCTTTCAATCCATTAAAATGGTGTTTTACAATGATTATCTTAAGTTGAACCATCCTTGCATACCTGGTTAAAAAAAAATACTTGAGCATGGTGTATAATTCATTTGATGTGTTGTTGAATGTGATTAGCAAGTATTTTGTTGAGGATTTTAACATTTAAGTTCATTAGAGTGATTTGTCTTTAGTTTTCTTGTGGTGTCTTTGGTATTAGGGTTATTTCAGCATCATAGAATGAGTTAGGAAATGTTTTATGCACTTCTATTATTTGGAAGAGTTTGAGCAATATTGGTTAGTTTTTTCTGGGATGTTTGGTAAAATTCATCCTTGAATCCTTCTGGTCCTGGACTTCCCTTGTTTGGGAATTCTTGATGACTAATCTTACATAGGTAAGATTGGTCTGTTGAGGTCATCTATTTCTTCTTTCATTAATGTAAGTTGCTTGGTGTGTTTCTAGAAATTTTTCCATTGCATCTAGTTTCCTCTAATTTATCCATCTTCCAGGCATACAATTTTTCGAAATGTCCTCTTATGATACTCTTTATTTCTGTGAGATCAGTGGCGATATCCCTTCTTTTTATTTCTATTTTATTTATTTGCTTTTTCAATCATTTTTTCTTTGTTAGTCTAGCTAAAGCTTTGTTAATTTGTTAATCTCATACAACCAGTTTCTGGTCTTTTTCCTTTTTTCCTAGTGTTTTTTATTATTATTATTATTATTATTCTCAATTTCATTTAGTTCTGGTGTAATCTTTGTATTTCTTTCCTTGTCCTTGCTTTGAGATTAGTTTGTTCTTCTTCCATTTCTTCCAGGTGTGCATTTTGGTCTTTGATTTTATATATTTATTCATTTTTAATATAGGCATTTATGTCTATAAAGTTCCCTCTCAACATTTCTTTAGCTGCATCCCATGAGTTTTAATGGGATGCATCTTTGTTGTTCAAAGATGTTGTATTCTCATTTTCATTCATTTCAAGGTAGTTACAGATTTCTTTTACAATTTCCTCCTTCAGCCACTGATTGTTAAAAGTGTTTTTAAGTTCCATATATTAGTGCCTTTTCTGGTTGTCTGCCCCTTATTAATTTACAGCTTCATTCCATTGTGTTTAGAAAAATTATTTTGTACAGTTTCAATCTTTTTAAATTTGTTGAGACATGTTCTGTGACCTAGAATATGGTCCATCCTGGGGAATGATCCATGTGTATCAAGAAGAAAGTATATAATGCTGTTTTGGGTGGATAGCCCTGAATATGTCTGTTATATCTAGTTCTTCTCATGTATCCTTCAAGCTCTCTCTTTATTAATCCTCTGTCAAGATGTCACATCTAATGGTGAAAATGGTATGTTAAAATCCCTCACTATGATCATAGACACATTTATTTTCTCCCATTAGTTTTGCCATTGTTTGTCTCATGTATTTTGGGGAACACTAGTTAGGTGCATAAACATTTTTGATTGTGCTTTATTCTTGATAGATTACTCACTTTATTAATATATAGTATCATTTTTGTCTCCTACAATAGTTTTGCATTTAATGTCTATTTTGCCCAAAATTAGTATACATACTCTTGCCTTTTTTCATTACTTTATGCATATAAAAGCACTTTCAACTTCCTTGTATACCTGGGTCTAAGGTGAGTTTCTTGTAGACATTATAAAGATGGGTCATATTTCCTTATGCCTTCTGCCAATCTATGTATTTAGATAGGAGAGGTCAATCCGTTAACATTCAATGTTATTACTGTCAAGGCAATACTTAGATCATTTTTCCTTTAGGTTTATATATGTCATATTTTGTTTATATTTCTCTTTTTATCCTTTTAGTCACTCTTACTAATTATTTTCTTTTCTATACTCTACCCTAACCTTTCCTCTTCTGTTTTTCTTTTTAACTTGCAGAACTCTCTTTAATATGTCTTAAAAGGCAGGTCTCTTGTTGACAAATTTTCTCAGTTTCTGTTTATCTGTGAATATTTTGAAATCTCCCTCATTTTTGAATGCCAGGTTTGCTAGATACAGAATTCTTGGTTGGCAAACTTTTTTCTTTTAGAACCTTTAGTGTCAATGATATGACACTATGTCATATCATTGTTTTCTTGCCTCCATGGTTTCAGAGGAGTAATCTGGCTTAAACTTATTGAGCTTCCCTTATATGTGATGGATCTCTTTTCTCTTGCTGCTTTCAAAATTCTGTCTCTTTCTTGAGTGTATGACAATAGGATAAGTATATGTCTCAGGATAGGCCTATTAATATTTATTCTGTGTGGAATATGCTGTGCTTCCTGGACATGTACATTCATGTTCTTCATAAGAGTTGGGAAACTTGGCCATTATTTCCTCCAAAACTCCTTCTGCCCCCTTTCCCTTCTCTTCTCCCTCTGGGATGCCTATAATGTGTGCGTTTGTGTGTATTGTGTCATCATAAAATTCCATAAGTCCCAGTTAAAATTTTCTATTTTTCAAATCTATCTGGTCTACTATCAGTGCAATTTCAGATGTTCTATTTTCAACAGCAAAAATTCTTTCCTCTGCCTCTTCAAATCTGCTGTTATGTGCTTCCAGCAAATTTATTTTTTTTTTATTTTTCAAGAATCTTTAGATTTTAAATATTACATAAAAAATATAGGGTATTCACATATACTCCAACCCTCCTGCCTCTCACACTTTCCCACATTAACAACATCTTTCATTAGTATGGTACATTTCTTACAATTGATGAACACTTATTAAGACATTGCTACTAACTGTGGCCTATAGTTTACATTATAGTTTACACTTTGTACCACACAATTTTATAGGTTTTGACACAATGAATAATGGCCTGTGTCCATCATCACAATGTCATGTTGGTCAATTCCAATGTCACTAACATGCCCCATGTTACACCTATTCTTCCCTCTTCCACCATTCAGAACCTCTGGTGGCCACTGCTGTTATATCAATAATACAAGTTCTTCCATTGCTTCAAGAAAAATAGGTCTACTTTAGTCCATACTTGCATTTCCCCCTTATATTTACTCCTTCCTCAGTGTTGAGGATTTTGGGATGGTGATGTCCATTCTGTTTCTAATTGAGAAGTGCATAGATCCCATGAGGTAGATGGATGGAACTGTCTTGCTTGCCTTTGTATATACTCTCTGTTTTGGGGGAGTGGGTGTTGTCCATCATCATCCTTTTGTTAGTTGTCCTGGGCAAGTCCAATGAACTAGAGAGTAGGTTTTGCAACACTGATGAGATTCGGGGCTCAAGCAGCATTTGAACAGACTGAAGATTTAAGTCTCAGAGACATGTGTTTAATGAGTATAGTGCCTAATATAGGCTCAAATAAAGGGCAGAAGAGTCATATTTAGGGAAATTATAAATGAGTCTAACTTTTTTACACTGGCGTATATTCCAAAGTAAGGCTGACTGGCAGGGAGTGGAATTCCTGAGATTGTCTGCCCTTCTTATATTACCTAGATGTCTCCAGAGCCCTCAGGAACCCCACTGTTTGAAGCAATTTACTGTGTCATTCAATGAGAATTTGCTGAGACTTGCATAATCTTAACCCATGAAATCAACTCAAAACTCTCTCTGAAATCTCTTCACCATTAAAAACTCATTTGTATTTAATATTTTCCCTTTTTGTTCAAGGTCTTTTTCTAAGTGCATCACTAGTTGATGCTTGATAATAATGTCTCAGTGCCAGCCATTCTCATTCCCAGGAGTCATGTCCCACAACATGAGAGAACGGAGTGAGTCTGTATGCTGAGTTTGGCTTAAAGTCCACATTTGAACAACAAAGATGCTTTGAGGAGGTAACTCTTAGGAAAGATATAATACTAGGCTAAGTTTCAATTTCACAAGGAAAGATTCAGAAGTACAACTATCCATATCTAGAGCCTGACCTAATTATCTGTACATTTTTTCTAGGCACTGCCCATGTACCTCATGAATAAATTGATGAAGAAAAATCACCTGATCATCTCAATACATGGAAGAAAGGCATTTCACAAAATACATCATTCTTTCTTTATAAAAACACTCTAAAAGATAGGAATAGAAGGAAACCTTCTGAATATGATAATATGTATACATGAAAAACCCATAACTAACAATGCATTCAAAGGTGAAAGACTGAAATCTTTCCTGATAAGATCAGTAAGAAGACAATGAAGCCCACAGTCACCACTATTATTCAAAATTGTGCTAGAATTTCTAACTAGAG
>JAKSZT010036484.1:317706-344856 GCA_026826555.1 Tolypeutes matacus
ATATATATATATATATATTCATTTTTTTCCTTTCTCTCTTCTTTTTTCCCCTTTTTCCTTCCCTTTATCACTGTGTTATCGGATGTCTGGTGTGCCATGACACCTTCCTCCTCTCAATCCCCATTGTCTCCCAATTTTTCATTTAATTTTCAAAGAAGTTTTAGGTCACAGCAAAGTCACACACGGAGTGCCGGAGACTCCCAGATACCAAACCACCTCCGCTTCCCCACCCCATATTAATTCCCCCTCCTTTTTTTTTTTTTTTTGGTTGTTAGCATTGTTATAACTGTTATGCAGATAGCAAAATATAGCAACTAAACATTGTCAGTGATTTACAGTATAGTTTACAATTTAGATGATACAGTTTAATAATTTTGATGATATTTACCATGTCCTGTATCTATTACTGAAAAGTAATGAAAAACCTTCCCCATGACCACCAAACAACCCATTAGATCTTGACTGCCATTTTTATGATATTTAGAATGGCATTCCTTGGCCCAGTGAAACCCCTTCTGACATATAGGACATAAACAAGTTGGTATTGATCTATTATTGCTGCTAGATGGAGCTCTTACACCAGTTTTGGCTCGGCAATCTTTTTTCATATGACCCGGTTTCCCACATTTAAATTTCAATTATTAATCATAGAACTATGTCCCTTTATAGCGGCTGCAAGAAGGGTCATGTTATATGTATTAGATCCAATGTCTTGGCATGCCCTTATATAATCCTGTAAAGTACCTCCATTTGCATTTATCAGATGCAAAGCCTTTTTATACTCACTATTAGCATTATCAAAAACCAACATCAGAATAAGCATTTTTTAAAGATCAGGCTGAGTTACTGTCTTGTTGACTACATCTTCCAGCCTACCTACAAATTCAACATAGGGTTCAGTATTTCCTTGAACAATTATTGAAAATGATTGTATAGCCTGTCCAGGGGTGGAGATTCATCACCAGGCAGCTAGGCAGCACAATCAAACTTGTACAATGGCAATATCATCATATTGAGCTTGGCAAGGAACTCCAGCTCATTGACCTATTCCTAATATTTGTTCAGCAGTAATAGGCACCGGTGGATTTTGCTGTTGATTTCATCGTGCTACAATATTAGCTTCATCAGCCCACAAAGTTTTAAATTGTAAAAATTCTGCTGAATTAACAACAGCTGGAACTAACAAATCCCAGTCCCAGGGTATTAATCTGTCTGCTTGTGCCATTTCTTGCACCAATCCTTTTATTTCTTTTTCATGCTAATTGTTCAAGCAAGTATTTCTAACACAATGTTAAATAAGAACAGCAACAGTGAACACTCTTGTCTTGTTCCAGATCTTAGAGGGAAAACCTTTATTAATTATTATTTCAACATTCAGTATGATGTTAGCTGTGGGTTTTTCATATATACCCTTTATCAGGTTGAGGAGGTATATTTCTATTCCCATCTTTCAAAATGTTTTTTATCAAAAAAGAATGCTGAATCTTGACAAATGTTTTTTCTGCATCGATAGAGATGACCATGTGATTTTTTGCTTTCAATCCATTAAAATGGTGTTTTACAATGATTATCTTAAGTTGAACCATCCTTGCATACCTGGTTAAAAACAAACAAACACTTGAGCATGGTGTATATTCATTTGATGTGTTGTTGAATGTGATTAGCAAGTATTTTGTTGAGGATTTTAACATCTAAGTTCATTAGAGTGATTTATCTTTAGTTTTCTTGTGGTGTCTTTGGTATTAGGGTTATTTCAGCATCATAGAATAAGTTAGGAAATGTTTTTTGCACTTCTATTATTTGGAAGAGTTTGAGCAGTATTGGCTAGTTCTTTCTGGGATGTTTGGTAAAATTCATCTTTGAATCCTTCTGGTCCTGGACTTCCCTTGTTTGGGAATTCTTGATGACTAATCTTACTTAGGTAAGATTGGTCTTTTGAGGTCATCTATTTCTTCTTTCATTAATGTAAGTTGCTTGGTGTGTTTCTAGAAATTTTTCCACTGCATCTAGTTTCCTCTAATTTATCGATCTTCCAGGCATACAATTTTTCAAAATGTCCTCTTATGATACTCTTTATTTCTGTGAGATCAGTGGTGATATCCCTTCTTTTTATTTTTATTTTATTTATTTGCTTCTTCAATCATTTTTTCTTTGTTAGTCTAGCTAAAGCTTTGTTAATTTGTTAATCTCATAGAACCCAGATTCTGGTCTTGTTCCTTTTTTCCTAGTTTTTTTTATTTTTTTTATTTTTTTTTATTTTCAATTTCATTTAGTTCTGCTCTAATCTTTGTATTTCTTTCCTTGTCCTTGTTTTGAGATTAGTTTGTTCTTCTTCCATTTCTTCCAGGTGTGCATTTTGGTCTTTGATTTTATATATTTCTTCTTTTTTAATACAGGCATTTATGTCTATAAAGTTCCCTCTCAATATTTCTTTAGCTGCACCCCATGAGTTTTAATGGGATGCATCTTTGTTGTTCAAAGATGTTGTATTCTCATTTTTATTCATTTCAAGGTAGTTACAGATTTCTTTTACAATTTCCTCCTTCACCCACTGATTGTTAAAAGTGTTTTTAAGTTCCATATATTAGTGCCTTTTATGGTTCTCTGCCCCTTATTAATTTACAGCTTCATTCCATTGTGTTTAGAAAAATTATTTTGTATAGTTTCAATCTTTTTAAATTTGTTGAGACATGTTCTGTGATCTAGAATATGGTCCATCCTGGAGAATGATCCATGTGTATCAAGAAGAAGGTATATAATGCTGTTTTTGGGTGGATACCCCTGAATATATCTGTTATATCTAGTTCTTCTCATGTATCCTTCAGGCTCTCTCTTTACTAATCCTCTGTCAAGATGTCACATCTAATGGTGAAAATGGTGTGTTAAAAACCCTCACTATGATTATAGACACATTTATTTTTCTCCCATTAGTTTTGCCATTGTTTGTCTCATGTATTTTGGGGAACACTAGTTAGGTGCATAAACATTTTTGATTGTGCTTTATTCTTGATAGATTACTCACTTTATTAATATATAGTATCAATTTTGTCTCCTACGATAGTTTTGCATTTAATGTCTATTTTGCCCAAAATTAGTATATATACTCTTGCCTTTTTTCATTACTTTATGCATATAAAAGCACTTTCAACTTCCTTGCATACCTGGGTCTATGGTGAGTTTCTTGTAGACATTATAAAGATGGGTCATATTTCCTTATGCATTCTGCCAATCTATGTATTTAGATAGGAGAGGTCAATCCATTAACATTCAATATTATTACTGTCAAGGCAGTACTTAGATCACTTTTTCTTTAGGTTTATATATGTCATATTTGTTGATATTTCTTTTTATCCTTTCAGCCACTCTTACTAATTATTTTCTTTTTTATACTCTACCCTAACCTTTCCTCTTCTGTTTTTCTTTTTAATTTGCAGAACTCTCTTTAATATGTCTTAAAAGGCAGTTCTCTTGTTGACAAATTTTCTCAGTTTCTGTTTATCTGTGAATATTTTGAAATCTCTCTCATTTTTGAATGCCAGGTTTGCTAGATACAGAATTCTTGGTTGGCAAACTTTTTTCTTTTAGCACCTTAACTATGTCATACCATTGTTTTCTTGCCTCCACGGTTTCAGAGGAGTAATCTGGCTTAAACTTATTGAGCTTCCCTTATATGTGATGGATCACTTTTCTCTTGCTGCTTTCAAAATTCTGTCTCTTTCTTGAGTGTATGACAATAGGATAAGTATATGTCTCAGGATAGGCCTGTTAATATTTATTCTGCATGGAATATGCTGTGCTTCCTGGACATGTACATTCATGTCCTTCATAAGAGTTAGGAAACTTGGCCATTATTTCCTCCAAAACTCCTTCTGCCCCCTTTCCCTTCTCTTCTCCCTCTGGGATGCCTATACTGTGTGTGCTTGTGTGTATTGTGTCATCATAAAATTCCATAAGTCCCAGCTAAAATTTTCTATTTTTCAAATCTATCTGGTCTATTATCAGTGCAATTTTAGATGTTCTATTTTTAACAGCAAAAATTCTTTCCTCTGCCTGTTCAAATCTGCTGTTATGTTCTTCCAGAAAATTATTTTTTTTTTATTTTTCAAGAATCTTTAGATTTTAAATATTACATCAAAAATATAGGGTGTTCACATATACTCCAACCCTCCCGCCTCTCACACTTTCCCACATTAACAACATCTTTCATTAGTATGGTGCATTTCTTACAATTGATGAACACTTATTAAAACATTGCTACTAACTGTGGTCTATAGTTTACATTATAATTTACACTTTACACCACACAATTTCATAGGTTTTGACACAATGAATAATGGCTTGTGTCCATCATCACAATGTCATGTTGGTTAATTCCAATGTCACTAACATGCCCCATGTTACACTTATTCTTCCCTCTTCCACCCTTCAGAACCTCTGGTGGCCACTGCTGTTATATCAATAATACAAGTTCTTCCATTGCTTCAAGAAAAATAGGTCTACTTTAGTCCATACTTGCATATACCCCTTATATTTACTCCTTCCTCAGTGTTGAGGATTTTGGGATGGTGATGTCCATTCTGTTTCTGATTGAGAAGTGCATAGATCCCATGGGGTAGATGGTTGGAACTGTCTTGCTTGCAGTTGGAGATACTCTCTGTTTTTGGGGAGTGGGTGTTGTCCATCATCATCATCCTTTTGTTAGTTGTCCTGGGCAAGTCCAATGAACTAGAGAGTAGGTGTTGCAACACTGATGAGATTCAGGGCTCAAGCAGCATTTTAACAGACTGAAGAGTTAAGTCTCAGGGACATGTGTTTAATGAGTATAGTGTCAAATATAGGCTCAAATAAAGGGCAGAAGAGTCATGTTTAGGGAAATTATAAATGAGTCTAACTTTCTTACACTGGCATATATTCCAAAATAAGGCTCACTGGCAGGGAGCAGAATTCCTGAGATTGTCTGCCCTTCTTATATTACCTAGATGTCTCCAGAGCCCTCAGGAACCCCACTGTTTGAAGAAATTTACTGTGGCAATCAATGAGAATTTGCTGAGACTTGCATAATCTTAACCCATGAAATCAACTCCAAACTCTCTCTGAAATCTCTTAACCATTAAAAACTCATTTGTATTTAATATTTTCCCTTTTTGTTCAAGGTCTTTTTCTAAGTGCATCACTAGTTGATGCTTGATAATAATGTCTCAGTGCCAGCCATGCTCATTCCCAGGAGTCATGTCCCACAACATGAGAGAAGAGAGTGAGTTTGTATGCTGAGTTTGGCTTAAAGTCCACATTTGAACAACAAAGATGCTTTCAGGAGGTAACTCTTAGGAAAGATATAATACTAGGCTAAGTTTCAATTTCACAAGGAAAGATTCAGAAGTACAACTATCCATATCTACAGCCTGACCTAATTATCTGTCCACTTTTGCTAGGCACTGCCCATGTACCTCATGAATAAATTGATGAAGAAAAATCACCTGATCATCTCAATAATTGGAAGAAAGGTGTTTGACAAAATACATCATTCTTTCTTTATAAAAACACTCCAAAAGATAGGAAAAGAAGGAAACCTTCTGAATATGATAATATGTATACATGAAAAACCCATAACTAACAATGCATTCAAAGGTGAAAGACTGAAATCTTTCCTGATCAGATCAGTAAGAAGACAATGAAGCCCACAGTCACCACTATTATTCAAAATTGTGCTAGAATTTCTAACTAGAGCAATTAGGCAAGAAAAAAAATAAAAGGAATCCAAATAAGAAAGGAAGAAATAAAACATTCCTTATTCACCAATGATATGATCATATACTTAGAAAATCCTGAAAGATCCACATACAAAAAAACTACTAAAACTAATAGACAAGTTCACCAAAGTGGCTGGTAACAAGATTAATTATAAAAATCAATAGTGTTTGTATACACTAATGTGTTATACTAATGGTTAATCTGAGGAGGAACTCAGAAAAAATTCCATTTACTATTATGACTAAAATATTTGAATATTTAGGAATAAATTTAACAAAGGCTATAAAGTGCCTGTATACAGAAAGATCTAAAACATAAGTACAATAAAGGTGATCTAGATAAATGTAAAGATATTCCATGTTCATTGGTTGGAAATCCCAATAAATATTCCAACTGCCTATTTTGTAGGTTTGAAAAAGCAAATTTTCAAATTTTTCTAAAACTCAAAGTGCCCCCAAATATTCAAAAATATTTTTGAAATAAGAACAAAGATCTCAGTCTCTCACTTCCAGATATTAAAGAATATTATCTAGCTACAGTGGTAAAAACAGCTTGGTACTTAAATAAAGAGAGATTGACCAATGGAATCAAATTGAGAGTTTGGGCCAAGACTCTCACATCTATGGTCAAGTGATTTTTCACAAGTCTGTCATACCCACTCACCTGGGTCAGTACAGCCTGTTCAACAAATGGTGCTGGGAAAACTAGATATCATCTATAAAAGAAAGAGAACTCTTATCTCACACCTTAATAAAAAATGACCTCAAAATGGATTAAGGAAATAAATATAAAAACTAGAACCATAAAACTCCTAGAATAAAATAGAGGCCAACATCATCAAGACATTGTTGTAGGCAGTGGTTCTTTGAACATTATAGCCAAAGCATGAGCAATGAAATTAAAAGTAGATATATGTGACTTACTCAAAATTAAATAATTTGTGTTAAAAACAATTTTGTTAAGAAGGATAAAAGGCAGCCAACTCAATGGAAAAATGTCTTCAGAAAACACGTTTTTGACAAGGGTTAGATAGCCATGTTATAAAAGAGCTCACAGAACTTGACAAAATGACAAGCAAGCTAATAAAAATTGGCCAAAAGACTTGAATAAACAGTTTTCTAAAGAGAAATACAAATGTTCAAAATAAACATGAAATGCTGCTCAACATCACTAGCTATTAGGAAAATTCAAATCAAAACTACAATAAGATATCATTTCATACCACATAGAATGGCCATTATTTTTTTAAAAAAGAAAACTACAAAAACTGGAGAGGATGTGGAGAAATAGGAACATGCCACTGTTTGTGGAAGTATAAAATGCTGAGACGTCTGTGGAATTTGGTTTGCTAAGTCCTCAGGAAGCTAAATATAAAATTCCCATATTATTTTGTAATCCCAGCATTAGGAATATATTCATAATGACTGAAATAAGGCCATGAACATATACTTCCACACCAATGTTCATAGCAACATTATTCACAATTATTAAGTGTTATAAGTGTTCTTCAACTGATTAATGGAAAAATCAAATGTAATGCAGTATACACACACACACACACATGCATACATATACGCATATACATATATATGATAGAATACTATTCATGTGTAAGAAGAAATGAATTGAGGAAGCACATGATGACATGGAGGAACCTTAAGAACATTATGTTGATTGAAAGAAGCCAGACACAAAAGGACATTGTATGGTCTCACTGATATGAACAAAATGCAATGAGTAGACTTAAGAAGTTGGACAATGGAGTATAGATTGGTGGGAAATAGATTTTGGGTTGAGAAGAGGAGCTGATGCTGGATGTATGTAAAATCTTTAATAAGTTCTATTGTAAATATGTGGTAAAGTGTGGAGTTGGTGGCACATTACAATGAGTATAACAAACACTTCTGATTTATGGATGTGATTGTGGCTAAATCAGTCTAGGGAGGTTAAGGCTAATTGGAGGACACCTGGAGGATAATATACAGATATATAACAATGATTTTCACAGTTAATGAAGATTGTGGTTAATAATAAGTATACATGAATGCTTATCTACTATAAGGTGTTAAGAATATGATGATACATAGAAAAATATACCTGTCAATTATACACTATAATTAATAATATTGTAATATTTTTGTTGGAAAAGCAAATAAGGTAGTGTAACAAGGCTAACAGCCAAAAAAGAATATGGAGTTCATTTTTATGGCATATGAATATGATAAGCATTTTTTCTCTTCATCATTGTCTTCATAACAAAGAGATGTTGATCATGCCATTTCACCAATCTATGCTCATCTGTGTATCTTTCTGAGCACAGGAGGAAAATTTCAGTTTCTTTTGGGGATTTCATGAGATAAAAGTGCCAGGATAGAACATTTTTGGAGTGATATCTCCATGATTTAACCTGCCTTTTGTCTGTTAATTTGTTTTTTGAATTGGAATAATGTTTGAGTTTTAAAAATCCCCCCAAATCACCTGATATTTCATACTTAATATTGATGGTGTAAGATATCATCTGTATAATTTTTAGTGAAAACAAGAAGTGAAAATGGTAGAGTCCACCTCCAATGTCCTGAAATATTGACCCTGACATATTTTCCATAAGAACATTCCCACCATTGTAGTTTCAACCACAGTCCTACAAATCCCCAGAGTTCACTTGTTCTTTCTTAGGTAACAGTCTCCAATGTTAACTACACCCCAGCAACATTTTTCCCTTTCCTGTCAATTTCCAAATTAAGTTAATGATCTTCAGGGACTTGCATCATGGGCTGTGGCATGATTGGATTAGGTACCCTTGGGATGTTATGCTTTCCTCCTTGTCATTACAACACCTTATTTATGAATTTAGGGACCAGGGATGTCCATGTGGCTAAATACGGAGCCAAAGTGAGCAGCACTGTGTATATTTCAAAAGTTTACATTATACTTTATTGTGTACTTCCTGGTGCTTTCTCCATATGCATTTATGATATTCTGCATGTCTTTGCACATATCAATATGTATATACCATTGACCAGAGAACTGCAAAGATTATCTGTAAAGCCCATCCATGTTGTTAAATAGTTTAGGCTTTGTGGGTCATGCAGCTTCTTTCACAATTATTGAATTCTGCAATTTTGACAGGAAGTAGGCATAGACCATAAATAAATGACCAAGGAAGAGTTGTTCCCTCAAAAAAAAAAACATTATTTACAAAAACAAAGAACAGCAGATTGAACCTCAGGACCATAGTTTGTGGGCCTCTGCTTAATCTAACACATTAAATATATAGTTTTTTATTCTAATCTCCCACTTCACACTTTCTCTTATTGGACTCCATGTGACAATTATCACACAACACATGAAAAATACAAAGAAGCCTGTTGCTGTGATAATTTCTTTTTTTTTTTTCCAAGCCATGAGCTTTCATGCTCAAACATAGTAATACAAAGTGGGACACAACAATTAAGAAAGCTAAATGAAAAATCATGAGAGGAAAGTAGAATCAGATTTGTGGTTCAGGAGACTTGTAGTTTCAAGCAACAGAAAATCCCTGTGAAAATTTCTCCACCAAACAGGTAGATTTGGGATTTCCCTTTGTTTCAGTTTGCTAAAAGCTGCTGGGAGCAATATACCAGAAATTGGTGGGTTATTATGATGGGAATTTTTTACGTTAAAAGATTTTAAATATGTAATGTCAAAATGTTCTAATCACAGCATCATCAGAGATGCTGTCTCACTGAAGCTGGGCTACTGGCAATACTGGATTCCACCCATGTGGCAAGAAACAATTGTGGTTATGCTGTCTGGGTCTCTGCCTTCTCCTCCGTGCTTCTTTCTCCTCAAGCTCATCTGTGGGTTGTCAGTCATATGGCTCATCCCTCCCTTCTCCTCCAGGCCACTCTCTCAGAATCTTGGGGGCCTCTTTCCATGCCTCTGAGCTCTTCTCATTCCAGACTCCAGCCTCTGTGTCTTCTCACTCATCCTCTCAGGGATTCTCTGCATCTACCACTTTTTTTCTTTGTTTGTCACTTTTTAGTCCTCTTTTTTTTTTAAAGGACTCAAATACAAGGATTAAGACCCACCCTTGATCCTGGAATCTAGTCCAAGGCCCATCTATGATTAGTTTATAGGCACAGGAGTTGGCTCATTGAAAGAAAAGGTTTTGGTTGGTCAGCAAGAGACTCAACCCAGAATCCCTTAAAAAGGAATCTTGTAGCAGTAGAGCTGCTCTAGGGTTGATCGGTTCACAGTCTGCATGATTTCCTCTAGGTCTTTTCTTTTTTTTAAATATATTTTTTATTTTTTTCAAAGATACACAGATTACATAAAAGTTACCTTAAAAAAAGAGGGGATTCCAACATCACCCACATTTTCCCATATTAACAACATCCCTCATTAGTGTGGTATATTTGTTACAATTGATGAACACATTTTGGACCATTGAAACTAAGCATGGATTATAGTTTACATTGTAGTTTACACTCTCTCACACACAATTTTGTAGGTTATGGCAAGTTATATAATGGCCTATATCTGTCATTGCAGTGTCTTTTCACTTTTGCATTTGAAAAGCATTGGTTTTTCTATGAGGCTGACTCCTCTCCTTATCCCCTGCTGCCTGCCTGTGTTTCACTCATCACCTGCAAGTGGCTGTCTACATCTGGGGCACAGATGGAAATTTTCTATCTTATACCTTCTCAGAAGGGAGAAACAACTTTCCAAGTCTCCCATAAGACTGGCTTCTACCTGCATCTCCTATATGCTCTTATGTGCCAATCCATGACTATACCTTGCTTTAGAAAAATTATGATTAGACAAAAACTCTTGCAGCCTTCAAGGAAAACCCCCCAAATGGCACTATTGTTCTCAGTACAAGACAAACAAGAAATTAACCTTAAAGGTTTATTTTTTGGATGAATCATGGAAATATCCATGGATGAAAGTGTTCTCATCAACAAAAATGAATAACTTCTGAGTCTCTTTAAAATTGTGTTACTGCCACTGCCTTGACTATGCTCATTAAAACTAAGTATGTGTGTGTGTGTGTCTATATATATGGGCCATTTTTGCATAAGGCAGGACCAATATTGGTGGTGTTGGTAACTGTTTCATGGGATCCATGGGATCAGGATTTTGCTATGTGATAAGAAATCTTGGGAGGTTAGAGCTGGTTTTGTGGTTCCTGCAGAGGTAGGGGCTTTCCTACTGTCAGTGACAGCAGTGACCTGCAGATGAAAAAATTAAGACTCAAAAAGGAGGTGACTTTCCCAAGGCCACATGAACAGGTCTATAGGCTCCAGATTACAAACCATCATCCATTGAGATGACAGATGTATTCTTTGGCCTCAGATTAACAGCAGTGTAAATGATTTTACAGTTTGAGCCTCAAAACTGAAATGAGGTTTTAGAAGTGCCTTAAAAGGCCACTAGCTTTGTTGTAGGGGAGTCTCAGCTTCAAAGTCACATGTTGGAAAGTATAGAACCAGAGGAGCTCAGAACATGAGGTCCCTAAAAGTTACCACATCCTGCGTTAGCATCACCTTTCAGACAGTATATGGTAGTTGTGTAGACACAGCACTGGTACCAGTAGCCCAGCTCCAAATCCAAGCCTAGATCTTTCTTGGACAAATCACTTAGCTGTCCTCTGCCTCTGATTTCACATCTGCAAAATGGAAGCTAATATAAGTGCCAACCTCCTAGGGTTGCTGAAAGAATAGGCACATAGGAACTGCACAGTGATTCTAGCATTCACTTATTTCCAGATGGGTTTATGGAGGCTCATACACATAGTCTCACAGCAGGTCCATAGAAGATAAAAAACCAAGGCCCAGACATCCTGAATCCATTCCCTAGTCTCTCTTGCCTCTCATTCCATACCCCTTAATTTCATTTTCCCTCTTGTAAAACAGAGATAAGCATACCACAATACAGTTATGAGAAATAGAATATATTAAAACATTGTTTTCAGTCACTGGACAAGAAGCCATGCAGATAGGGGATCCCTGAGAGACTGACACAAATGAGATGATTGTACCTAGTGTGTGGCCTGGAAAACTTTTACAGTCTTTCTGCAGCCCAGGTGTCCCTGCATTGTCCTTGAGGTCAGGCCATGAAGCTGGGAGACTGAAAAGATCAGCTTTTCTTGAAAACAGAGTGGCAGAGGAAGAAAGCTCCATGGAGAGGAAAGAAATGCAGAGAGAGAGACACAGAGCGTTTAGGAGCTCTGCAGAGGGATTCCTTTATGTGTTTGGCTAAACCCAGCACAAGTATACAAGGGTCCTACCAAAGGCCTCAGAAGGCAACAGGAGACAGCAATAGGCTGCACAATCCTCAGAGCACATCTGAAACTGAGAGGAGTTCATGTTTCTACCAGGCAGAATGGAAGAAGCTCCCAATCCAGGGGTCATTGGGCAAAGTGCTGAGAGGGCATTGCCTCTGTGGTGGGAAGGAATTAGCCCTGTATTAAAGGTTGCTCTGGACTCACCAACAAATATTAAAAGCAAGACAACATCATCAAAGTGCTTCCAAGAACAAAGTTAGAATACTGAAAGGAATACAATGATAGATGATGAGTTATGTGAGCAGAGGAAGGGGGCGGAGAATGCCATAGCAACTGGGAGTTGGAAGAATTCTGTATTTAGGCAATCAGGAGAATAGTCAAGACCCTTTTTACTTTGTAATTCCAATTCTAGCATCTTCTCCAAAATCTAATTACACTTATGCACACAGTTATCTCTATTATGATGTCCACAATGATGTTGTTTGTAACATCAAAAGACTGGAGACTTATGCAGCACATATTAGTTAAATCACTTTTGACAAATCCACAAAAAGAAGCAAGGTGCAGCTTTGAAAGAGAGTGAGATTTATCTGTATATGCTGAAAAGAACCATCCTGAACTCCAAAGAAAATGGTTAAGTGGAAATATTAAGGTGCATATTCAAATTTAGGCCTACCCTGTTGAGGTCAATAACCATCAGACACATGTCTGGACTGAAAGGGACAGTAAGTGTTAGGAAGAGATTGCAAATACATGGTATGAAAATAGAATGGAAACTATCTCTTTAATATGTTTTATCTTATGACATGTTAAATGAAAATATTTTAGATATATTAAATTCAATGTAATAGATATTGCAATTAATTTGACATATTGTCTTTACCTTTTTGTAGTTGCTTCTAGAAAATTTAAAATACATATGTGACTTTGTTATATTTCTGTATGGTAAAACTGGGTGTGTGTGGGCTACCACAAATACACACACATACTGTGGCAGTTTGATGTAATTATGAATTCCAAAAATATAATTGAATCATGCTTGTAAACTGATCTGTTAATCTGGGCATGGTTAGGTTAGGATTAGGGCATTGAGCCCCACCCCTTGGTGGGTGGGGAATTGAATATAAAAGGCAAGGCAAAGGACAGTTGAAGCAGTCTTTTGAGAAACAGTTTTGATGTTGGAAAAAAGGCCCCAGGAGAAGAGAATCAAGCCGTTTGCCTGATCATCTACAGCTGACCTTGTGGAGGAAACAGGAGCTAAGCCCAGAGAGAAATGCAGCCCTGGGAAGAGAGGAACCCAGAAGCCTGAACCCTGGCAAACGCCGGCAGCTCTCTTGCTCCAACACGTGGCAATGAACATTGGTGAGAGAAGAAACTTAACACTTTATGGCCTGGTATCTGTGGATTTCTACCCCAAATAAATACCCTTTATAAAGACCAACCCAGTTTTGGTATTTCACATTAGCACCCCTTTGGCTTACTAATACACATACCATATTTGTATGATGCATAGAAAATTTCCAGAATGCACAAGAAACATTTAACAGTCGTTGTCTCTTGTGGACAAATAGTACCTGAGAGGGAGGAATAATTATTTTTTGCTATTTCTTTGGAAGTTTGAATAAAGAAAAAGACTCTGTAATAAGTTTGAATAATAATTAGAGAAATAAATTGTTTGGCAGAGTGCTAGGGCTTTATAGTTTGTAAAGTGCTTTTTTTTTTTTTAATATTTGAAAACATTTTTAATGGAGACTCTCTGCCAAAATCTATTTTTTGAAAGGGACTACTTTTAAACAGGAAGAAATTTATATTAAGTTTTCATATATGCAATTTATACATTGTAGGTAAATGTCACACAACCTATATAGGATAAAACATAAATTCAAAATGAATTGTGACTCTAAATAAATTTTCATCCAAGACTCTGTATTAACTTGAGTTAGTAGGCAGAGTTATTGGGCACTATACATCATATTTTATGGCCAAAGAAATAAAAACATCAAAGCAAATCAATGAACAATGTATACAGCAAAGAATGTCCACAGGAAGATTTCTACAGGACACCCCTACCTTTTAAAAGAGGAGTTTTAGACATAAAATTAATTATTCTAACCAAGTAAGTTCTCTGTAGATTGATATGTTCTTTATTTTTATTTATTTTTTTATTATGGGTAAAAATCAAAATTCTCACAATACATACAAACATTTGCAAAATGATATATAAATATATATGCATATATGTGTATTTGCTTACAAAAATGTTATTTATATATATATATATACATATATTTTAAGAGGTGCTTAGATTACCCAAAATAATACATGGAACCCACTGGGATTCCCATGTTGCCCACCTCCCACACCTCCCACCACATCCCACACAAACATCTCCCACAGTGTGGCCCACCACCCTCAATGAACTTACACATCCTGGAGCCTTGCCACCAACCATAGACCACAGTTCACACTGTAGACCACACTCTCTCCCATTCAGTTCTGAGTGGTGTGTAAAGTGCTTTTTCATCAACAATAGCCTTTGTATTAGCAGTGACCAGGCATTCAGTTCAGGTGAATTGGATGTGAGCAGAATACTGTGTGGGGCTTTGAAACAGCTGCTTAGATGGATCTGGCTGAGCTGTGAGGGCTGCTTTGCTCTTCCTCCTGTTATACCTGCCACCTTAAGGCAGACACAATTGCTGCTCCAGGCTGGAGCTCCAGAAGCCATTTTGGACCATGAGAGTTTTAAGAATGGAAACCACATACAAAGATACTGGTACAGAAAGAAAAATAATCCCTGAAGTGCCATTTTAGGCTCTCCAGGGTCAGTATGCCCTTCCAACATCTAGGATCCCTCTACATGATGAAGAGAAGAAAAGAAATTTCTATCTTGTTTGTGCCACTATTTTGGGTTTCCTGCAAATTATAAAATCTAATCCTAACTGAAGCACATTTGATGCTGAATGACAGTGGAACATTGGAGAATATGAGCCACATCTCTGGGACATGTCCCCATCTGCATAGAGGCAGAAGCAGAGGTGAGGGAGGCTCATGTGATCTCTGAAGAGGTCTTGGATTTTGGGGGCTTGAAAATGAAGAGGGAAGCAGAGTTAAGAGTGGATGGACTAGAATCCAAGATGTGAATCTCCAGCCCTTTCCCCCAGAGGATGAGGTCAGGAGTTTGTATAAATTCTGAGGCCAATCATACCAGGACATGGAAATGTTTTGAGGTCTCTGAAGCTTTAGTAATTTAGAAGGCACCAGTTTAGTGAATATAATACAAATTACTCAAAAACTCCTGCAACACCCCTGGCAATGAGGTCCCTGGATCTTAATCTTCATGTCATTCCTATATGTTCAGTCATCACCCTCCCCTCCTTTGTAGTCCAACATCATAAAGTAATATCAAAGGCCTAGTGCAGGACATGCTTGTTCACACATTGTCCAATCAGCAACTCATGTCTAACATTTTCTCCTCTTCAAACTCTGCTTGGATTTGTATATTCTCTGGTGAGGGTTCCTTTCCATGCCCTCATAAGAGCTGCACCTCATCTCTATGTCAGCATTTACCTTGTTGATATACCATCTCTACTGGCTCCCAACTGTAAGCTGTAAGAGGCCATGGAATAAGCAGCCAAAAGTGCTCTCCCATGTTGCTGTATACATAGAAGGAATTCTGTATATGTCAGTTGAATCACAATGTGAAAATGATTCAGCTGAAAGAAAAGAGGAGTAGGTATAATTCCCAGCATGCCCTGAGCTGATGAATTGAAGGAGTTCACTTCAACCAACTTAACCCAAGCAAGAGGAATAAGTGACATTAGGGCTGGGAGCCCTGTCTGATCACTAAGTTTCCTCAACAACTTCTTTGACAAGTTGTCAACTCTGGGCCTTCCAGCCAGCATTTCCACCCAGGGAGGAGGCAGATGCCCACAATAGCAGCAGCACTGTGCACTGGAAGAATTTGAGGTAGGCTTCCTCACCCATGCTTGATGCTTGAAATCTGGACATGGGTTGGGGTGAGCATGTACCCACTAAGCTTCCTCCAACTCTGGGCTGCTGAGGATGTGATGAGACAGTCTGGATCATGTCCCCTTGATCACCCTCATGACCCCCAATCAGCAGTGCAAGACTCCACCAAAGACATTCTTTATGTTCTGTTCATAAGAGACTCCCCAGTATGCTTGCCCCACCCAATGCCAGCCTAACAGGGAACTTCTTTACCTGGGAACAGTCCACATCTTTGCCCATTTTAGGGCAACCTCTTTTACCAGCCTGCGTTGCTCTTTGCTTAACCCACCCACCCATGTTGGATTTGTCTTCATCAGTGCTAGAACAATTCCATGGGGTCTTCAAATAAAACTCAAACTTTGGTGTCAGCTTGACTTAGACAATCCACAACTTCTGTTAATTTGAGTCACTTAGATCTGATCCTAACTGTAATGGGAAGTCATTGGAAGGTTTCATACCAGAGAGTATTCATATCTAACTTTCATTTAATTTCAAATTCTTTGTGATGCAGACTGAGAAATGAGACTAAGAAGGAAATTGTCTTTCTCAGGATCACATAGACAGCACCCAGCCCTGTTATGTGTTGTATTCCATGGTATGAAACTCCCCTTCTTATAATTCCTATATCTATGCTTTTTTTAATCTACTGAGACACCATCCCATGATTTTCACAGTTATTATCTCACATATACTTGATGACTCAGGAATTAGAAGCTAAAATGTTCCCAGTTGTGTGTGTGAGGAGAATGGGGAGATGCTGAGAGGTAAAATGACAAGCCTGGAGTCATAAAACTGATAAGAAGTATTAGTCAAGTTTGAATTCAGCACTCTCTTCATGCTAGGAGTCCTATCTGCACCCAACCCCTCTCAGGTAGTTGTGTGGAGGGATACATTGGTGAAACTCTGCCCAGTTTATAGGATGCCATAGATGAGGAAGATGAGTAGCAGCAGTCCTGAGGGGATTTCATGGAGTTCTTATCCATTGAGGGCTTTCAGGTAAGGATGGTAAATTCACTTCCTTGGAAATTATCTCACTTCCTGGGAGATAGAGCACAACAGAACTCAGAACCTTGGTAACCAGGAATGGAGATTTCATGGAAAGCCCTCTACCCAGCTTACTTAGCTGGAGACACTCAAGAGAGCAAGATGTTCTTCTACTGCATTCCCAGTTCCAGATGTGCTGGCCTCAGGAATACTGGGAATAAAACCTTTCTTCACCACTGAAGACATTGTCTCAGTCCTCCACCATGAATTTATTGGTCAGGAAGTTCCCACAGGTAAGGTAGACTGGCCCAGGGTCATCCTGTTCAGGTCATGCCACCACTTTCATCCTACCTGGGCAGCCCCAAATCCCCCCTCCTTTCAGTGTGCAGGAGGCATGAGGAACAGGAGCACCTTGGGCAGGAGCAGATTGTCATGGGTAGGAAATGTGGTGAGCCATTCAGGTTCACATTTCAAGTAATTGGTGGCTGGTGGGAGAGCAAGTGGTGGTGGGGGTGGTAACCATGGTTCCAAATGTTATCCTGGACTCAATAGCCATCATCTCCATTCTAAGTGAACTGCAAGTTTGTGCAGACACCTATCTGTGCCTGATCTGGACCAGAAGAAGCACAGGATGCTCAATCTGCAGCAATCTCCAGGCAGCCTCCTAATACCTGCTGCCTGGCTACTGGGCACTCTGTTTATCGAGCAGCACACAGAAGATCAGTGAGGATCAGCGCAATGTGAGAGCATGTGGGGTGACATCTCCATGCCAGGGTCTTAAGTCAGCTAGGGAAGACCAGAGGACCCTTCCTCTGGAGCCCTCCCATGGATTTGCCATCTTTGTGACTCACAGTCCCACTCCCAAAGGCTACTGAGCCTTCATCCCTTACCCACCCCACCACTCTGGGAAGCCCATTTCTGGGCCAGTTGGAAATTCACTTTTCAGAATTTGTAGGAGCATCTGAAAAGACCTGCAAAATTGTTTTTTAAAGATTATTTATTTTTTTCTCCCCCTCCATTGTCTGCTCTCTATGTCCATTTACTGTGTGTTCTCTGTGTCTGCTTGTATTCTCATTAGGCAGGTCTGGGAACTGATCCTGGGACTTTCTGGAGTAGGAGAAAGGTGCTCATTCTCTTGCACCACCTTGGCTCCCTGGTCTGCTGTGTCTCTTATTGTCTCTCCTCTATGTCTCTTTTTTTGCATCATCTTGCTGCACCAGTTCGCCATATGGGCCAGCACTCCTGTGTGGGCTAGCTCTCCTGCATGAGGAAGTACTCCTGCATGGGGCAGCACTCCTGCATGGGGCAGCACTCCATGTGAGCTAGCATGCCTTCACCTGGAGGCCCCTATATGGTAGATATGAGCCCAATCACCTGAGCCATATCTGCTTTCCCAATATTGTTTTTTAACTCTTGCTGATGTCAATGTTACCTTTGGATTTTGCTTCTGTTTTTATTGTCACTCTTTGAACCCAGGTGTCCCCTGGAACAGTTCAATGGACTATTCTTTACACTTTCACTAAACTATACAGCACTTCTTGTCTAATGGATGGTTTTGACTCTTAAGGAAAGGGCTCACTTTATGACATGCAAATGTTCCAAATGAACACTCACATAACATATCACCTTTAATTTCCATGCCAGGAATAGTGGCCTCATTCAGCTGGAATTTTTCTCCAGAAGGGAGGCTGCATATAGCAGTGGTTCAGCCTCTCCCTGCTTTCAAATCTTAAAGGGATTCCTTTCTGGGGCATGTCTGCAGTGCTAAAGGGAATATCTTGCATTTTTCCTAATGACCTGTTCCCCCTCCCTGCCTCACAGGATAGACTGCCAGGAATGTGATGGCTGGGTCACACACATGCATAGGGAAATTTAACAGCTTGAGCCATAGAAATTTTAAATGACTGCAGTGGTTCAGTTCCTTGTAACACCCAGGCCCTACTGTTAATATTTTCTTTCATTTTGACCAATCTGGTGTCAGTGAAAATGGTACTGCTTGAGTGATATTTTGTATGGCAATTGTCCCTTGAGTCGTGGAGCTTCACCTATCAGCCATTTGCATTTGCTTTTCTCTGAGGCTTCAGTTAAGATCCTCAGCCCTGTGGGGGTCTCTCTCCCACCTGCAAATTTCTGACATTTGCCCATTTGCCAAAGCAGTGATCACCATGGCTGCAAAACCTCAGAAATCCATTAATGCAAAAGGGAAAAATCAGTGTCTTGCTTTGAAATCAAAGGTGTTCTCATAATCTCTGATGTTTCCATGCACTGCATCCAAAGTGGGGAGGAGGAGATATGATCAGACCTTTCCTACCATGTCTGAAGCAGACCACAACTCAGGAAGGGACTCCTGAGTGAGGACTTATGAGGATCATGATCTTTCCAGGTAGTGAAAAAAGAGGTTATTCTGTTAGTTGACTAGCAGGTTATAACAGAATAAAAAGAAGGATCTAATAATATAATTATTCCCTCATGTTAATTCTACTTTTGAGGCTGGGAAATTTTTCTGCTAGAGGCACTTTTTTTCCCTCTTTTTGCTTCAAGGGACAGAAGGCTTCTGTGGTGCAGGTCTGCCCCCTCAAGCTCCTGGGGTCCATAGGGCAAATGCTAAACATGTGCTTCTGCTCTTCCCCTTCCCACAACCAAGTGCACACTGAATAAGGGGGCACTTGGAAGAAGCTCATGGAGCCCTTGTTGCCTGCCATTTTGGAGGATGACCTAGCCTACCTAAAATCTTCCTGAAAAATTACCAGGCTTTCAACTCCATCCATCAGGTGCTGGACCAGCTGCTTATAAGTGAGTGCCTGCCCCTCTTCCACAGTGATGGCTCTGCCACAAACCAGTTGTGTGAATTGGGAACCTCACTGCAGCCTCTAGCCTCATTTTGCAACTCTGAAAAGTGAGGTGGTAGCAAGAAAAACTTCCTGGAGTCTTTGTGAAGACTACAAGGAGCTGAGCCATTGAAGGTGTGCCTGCTCTGCAGGAAGGGTGGTCATAGGGGGGATGGCTTGTCAACATGTAATTATTTCCTCTTCAATTGAAAAAGCATTGTCTCAAAGTGACCTTTGGAAACCTCAATTCTCTTTGAAAGAAGGTTTGAGATTCCATCTATGTGGGTCCCTAACATGAAGTAGACTGAGCTGGGATAACTGGCAGCTGGCAGAGGAGCCAGAGATCACCTTTATTTTTCACGGATGATGCAGCTCTGGTCGCCTTCATTCAGCAAATATCTAAGAAGTATCTTCTATGTGCAGGTACTTTCTAAGGCCCTTAGCTGACTTCATTGACAAAACTGGAAAAGCCCCTTCACGCCTGGGCTTCCCTTCAAATCAGGGAGTCAGGAAGCCACAGAAGACAATAGCAACAGGAGGTGAACCAACGTACGTTTTGTGGCACCTTCATGTCTCCTCCAGATATAGAGATGAACACACTTTTGGTGATGGGGCTGGAGACTGCCAGGAATGTCTGAAAAAGAGTGAGCTATGGTTGTGAAGTGAGGGCCTCCTTCTTTCCAGACAGGATTTGGAGTAGAGGATTGGTAGCAGGAGCCAGAGAGGAGAAGCCTGGCTCCCATGATTCCCACTGCAGAACAGAATCCAGGGGTCAATTCCCTGCAGCAGGAGAGGATGCAAAGAGAATTGTGAAAGAATTCTCATGCACAAGGTGCAGAGAGCACCCTGGAGGCTCTGAGGCCACCCAGGTCCCACCCCAGATCTGCTTACCCCTCTACTGTCACACACCAGGGACCCAGAGCTGGATGTGTGGTGACAGCAGCTCAGAAATCTGCCTCAATACTCAGTCCTGTGAACCTGTCTGCCAGGGGGCTGGTGTGGCCTGTGCCCATGCCCTTTGGGAGGACAGTTTCATGGACAAAAAGAGACCCAAACATGGATTGCAGAGGAAGGGACCTGAGCTCAGTGCATGAAAAACTGATTGAGGGGCCATGAGAGAACAGGACAGGCTGTGTCAGGAGGAGAGGCTCTTGTCCCTCATGGGTCAGATTTTTATGAAGCTTAAACTGTGTGTAACTGTCTGCTGTGCAATAGCAGAGTAGATAGAATAACCCTCTGTCCTCATGGAGGTTATGTTCCAGTGGGTGGGAACTCAGGGAAATAGAGAAGTATGTCTGTCTTCTCTGACATAGGGCCCTTCCACTGGATGTGGTCATCAGGGTGTTGTGTGGTAGCAAGAGCCATCCCTCTCACTTTGCTGCTCACCCATCCCCAGCATTATGTCCTGCATATTAGCCTGATGGGAAGTGGACATGGCTGGGTCACACAAGAGGGAACCTGAGTAATGTTTAACTCAGACCACTAAACTTGGGACTTGCAATCTGGGTATATTTCCTGGGCATGACTATTTTGGGTAGTGCTGCTATTACAGGTAGTGAAATCATTTCCTTATTTGGGGTGGCCCATAAAAAGCCAGTCCTGTTGTTGCATTTTCTTCCTTTACCTTTTCAGTCAGAGCCAAGGATGCAAAACACTTCAGTGGCACCTCCAGAGCCATTTCCATCACTGGCACCAGACATCATGCCTACTCTAGAGCTACAGCCACCTCTGGCACCACCTCCAGTGCTACCTCCAGAGGTTAAATCATTGCTGGCTTTGGAGTTGAAGCCTGTGACATCACCAGCTGTAACACCATTTACAGAATTGGCAGAAGCTCCACAGCCACCCCTACTGTCACCTCAAGAAGTTCAGTTATGTATTGTTGGCTTCTAATCTAAAGTCATCCATTTCACCAGCTGAAGAAACATTTATAGGGCTGGAGGCAACCCCATCACTACCTCCACTGTCACTTACAGAAGTTCTGTCATTGCCAAAAACTGGAGCCTTTTACTTCATTACCAGTAATAACAGTGCCAGAGCTGGAGGTAGTTCCAATTCCACATCCATTGCCACCTCTGGTTCTGAAATTCATGCCAGCCCTATCTTCAGCTCAAGAGCCTTCCTGCTTCACATGTGAAACCTTGGATATTGTGCTGAGTGAGGTGAAAGCTCACTTCCTGTCATCCATTCCCAAGCTGGTGGCAGCGCAGATGATACTGATAGATGTGGTGAGCAGTTGGGCTCAGCAGGGTGGAGATGGGCTTATCTTCTCTGAAATATGCTCTCTCTAACTTGCCATCGCCTGAACTTGGATCCAGTGACCTGAGTCTAAATCACAGATCCACCATTCTCTAACCTGATGGCTTTGGCAAGTTTCTAATTCTGAAGGTCTCATTTTCCCAATTTTTTGAGTTGATCATAGGAGACTAGCCATAGAGATAGAACAAATGAAAGCTTGTTGGGGGCCTGGCCCTTTGGGAGGCAGAGAGGAGCTCTCAGAGATTCAGCCTGGTTCATGTCTCACCAACCCATCTGTCTAAAAGGCCTCCACAGTCTTCAAATGTCTTAGACTCTGATAGGTACTGGATATAACTGCAGGTATCCAAAGGAAGCCCTTGGTTGTAGCCTCAAGAGGGCATGGTCATCTGAACAAGGGAGAGGCCCCAGAGGAACTATCAGGAGGGTGGAAGCTGATGCCTCATCATATGGTGTGTGGAACCCTGTGCTGTGCATGGCAGTAGTAAGGATGGATTTGAGGAAGATACAGCTCTCCCCTCTTTGACAGCATAGGGTCCTGGTTCTCACATGTCCTGGACTATAATAGAACAAAACCCAGGGACCCCCAACAGGCTCAAGCCACAACCTCCACCTGCAGAGATGCAGATGAGAACACTGTTTCTTGTCTTGCTGCTTGCAATCTGTCTCTGGGTGGTGCAAGACTGGGTGACATTCCTATCTTCCCAAGGAGCTGTTCAAGAAGGTGGTGCATTATCATTGTCTGGGCTCCATCATGTTCTATTGCCAAAAGAAGAACAAAGAGCATTTGGTACCCTCCATTCATGCCACCATTACTCAGTTAATTATGTGACCATCTGTGTCATCACAACCTGGCTCTGGAATCAGAGAATGGATTCCCTAGGTTTGGCCAGGATGATAAAGTTCTGGATCAATGTCACCAGGTTATGCCACCTGAGTGAAGGTCCCACATCTTGGTTCTGGATCTCACTCTTCCCTTTAATGAGCCCACGGCATTGGAGTCTGTGCTCATGTCCCTCCACTGTCCCAGAACCTCCCTGTCTAGTGGCACAGTCCCTCCCTAGAATATCCCAGGAGTAGCGTATTTGCTTCCTACATATATTCCATCTTTAAGTTGAGTGATTTTGTCCTTCTCCCTGTGAATGTCACCTTCTGGGTTCAAGGTGTGCCCCTGAGGTCTCCTTGGCCTTGGCATCTTCCAAGACAGGAGAAACCAGCTCTGTGGAGGTGACACTGGTGGAGGGCAGAGCTCAACTCTTTCTTTCTTTTACTTTCTCCTGCCACAGGAGGGCCAAATCCTCAGGAAATTCTCTCCCCTCCACACCATCCTCTCTGCTCTTCAGTGCAACTCAATCCACTGCCTGAAGGAGACATGAGATGAAGTTCCAAGTATGCTTGCCTGTTCCCACAGTAGCCCCAGGAAGACCAGGGACCTATCTTAGTGTAGGTATTATGCCTCAGTGGCCTGGGCACTGCAGGAAGCAGCACTTCCTGGAGTCAAAACCCACACTTGGGTGGGGCTTTCCATCCCCGTATGACCTGAAGGAGCAGTTCTTCCTGAAGACAAGTGGTTTATCTTACCTGTCAGGTACAGAGCTGAGTCACCTTGGAAATTTCCAGGGGATTGCAATGTTGATGTTCAGGAACTGGGTCCATGAAAATGGTGCCATGGATGAGAAAACATGAGACAAAGAGAAGAGATGAGAAAGAAATAACCCGGGGTCAGGGAAACCTCCATCCAAAGGGAGGAGAGCCCTGCTGCTTAAAACACCATGGTTTTTATTTAGCTTTAGAACAAAGAAAACACATGTGTGCATGTGCAAAAGTAATAGATACATGCTAGATTACACTTTACTAAGGTCAGCAAGTTTTAAAGGTTAACGGCTCAGTTCTCTTTACATTCCTGCATGTAGCAGACCTTGTAAATCTTTGAAGGTCAGGATGTTTCCCCACCTGGCTACTATCAGATCTTATCTCAGTGTCTTGAGACTAGAGGTGCCTGTCTCCTACATTCTAGCCTGTCTCCTACATTCCAGGCCTGCTTTCTGTCAGTTGTCATGGCCTTTAATTGAAACTTTATCATTGCAACATGTACCCACAACACATTGTCCAATGGAAATTAAAATGGTATTAAAAAAAAAAAAACAAAAACAAGCTGTTCAGGTGCCATGACATGGGAAGGCCAGCTGTGCCACAAGATTTCACTCATTACCTTGTGACCCTGGAGGGGTCAGAGTCACTTAGATTCATAACCACTCATCTAGGCAGTTAGGATCCTTTGTGTCCAAAATCACCCAGATTTGTTCTATTACCACTTATCACCAACTTTTTGATTCCTTCTCCTCCCCAAAGGGACAGCACCTGTGAATAACAAACAGTGAAAAATAGCACTTGGAGCAGGGGCTGGGTGATCCAGGTAAAGTGGAAGCAAAGGGTGTGGTCAGGGAAAACTGTGGGCTCCTGGTTTCACAGTGAAACTTTCTTTGAAAAATTCCAGTCTGATCACATCTTGACCTAGAGGAAGAGGGATTTGTTTGGTCATTCACAGCTGTGGAGCTTTGGGGAACACTAGGCCCTAATAATCAGATGTGGTGGTAGCAGTTGGGTTTTCCAGGAGGAGATGATTTTGCAGGTCTCCTTTACATGGGCAGAGTCTCATCCTGGGGTCTTGACTGCAGTGTCATATGTCCAGATGGTTATGAGAATTATTTGGGACACTTATGAATCATGGTGTTTCATGTAAAATAGGAAAATAGCAAGCAAAATATCAATGCCCAGTATTGCTGGCAGCCTCTGTCCTACCTGTCCAGTCAGAACTGATACATCAGGACAACCTTTCCATATGGACAAGACAAAGTTCTTCACAGGAAATTCCTGAGGGGCAGTTTGGGTCAGGAGCAGTAATTGGCATGGTCTTAGGCAGAGACTGTGAGGCAGTGATCTCAAGCATTTAGGAATAAGGAGCTGCTCAACCAGGCTTCCAGAGACACAGCTTCCCTCTCCCTCTGTGGTTCTTCTGACAACATTCCTGGCTACACACAGTCAGGGCTGATTAACTGAACTCTGGTCCATGGTGTTTGATGGTGAAATGCTTCACACAGGGCCTGACATGGAGACGGTGTAGCCAAAGGCTTCCCCAGTACCCTGTATGGCTAGGGGGAAGTCACTACCCTCTTAAGCCTATGTCTCCTCATCTAAAATGGAGTGATGACAAACTGTGGGGTCTTCTTCATGGAGAGGGCAGAGGTTCAAGGGAGGACAGGATTGTTAATGAGCCTTTCCATGGCTCTGAGTTGGAGAAGGTGATGCAGAGATGACCACAATAAAAGGATGTAGGCCTGAATTTTCAAGGGTGCAGTTCTCACCTACACTTTACAGATGAGCCACCTGGATCATGGAGGCCAGGCAGCTCACCAAATTCACAATTGCAGATATACTTGTAGCTGAGATTCAGAACTTATTGCTGGTGGGAGCAGAATTTCTGCCAGTCAAAGGTGGCAGGCTATCCAAGGCTCCAGGACAGGCTATAGGGTCAATTGGATGAAGGGAAGATGGCCTCATTGACCTTATTCTCAACTCTGAAAGGAGGGTATCTCCAAGGATTCCACCCTGGAAATGAAGACATAGAGAACCCAGGAGTTGTATCTGTAGGAGAAGGTAAGTGTGGTTGAGGCCAGGGTGGGGCAGGATAGGGCTGGCCTCCAAGACCTCAAGGGGCCCCCATTTGCTAGGTAACTATAAGGGATATTTTGGTACTTGGTGCTTGGATGGGTACTAGGGGTGAGGTGATGAAGATTCCTGTATTGGCCTAGTGAGAGTTCCAGGTGGGGGATATGAGTCTGAGTCTGGGGAGTTTCCCCACCTCATGCCACATTTTGCCATATTGGGCACTCTTCCCTACATGAGGACATTCCTTAGGGAACTAGCCATGATTGACTCTTCTTTACAGGACCATCTGGATGTAAGTGGGCCTGAGGTTACGATGTGGTGGGGTTATGATCCAGAGGCTTTGGGGAGAGAGCCCCTTCCCAAGTACTGAATTCTCAGCATTGAGCACACCTTGTCCATAGGGACCTCACCGAATCCCTGTGAGCTGAAGGTGTCAAGTCCACTTTCCAGATGAGTAAGTAGATGCATCCCTTTCTGATTGCACAACTGAATAAGGCTTTACCTGAGCTGGGGATGGGCTCTGCATTTTGTGGCCTTGATGGGAGAGCAAGTTAGGCCCCTCCATGGCTAAAAAGTGTGTGATAAGATGAACAGTCCCTTAATCCTGAGCCCACAGACTCTACCTCTGTCAACACATGTCTCAGGTCCCCCTCCTCCTCAAACCTGAATAGTGCTGTTCTGTCCCTTGGAGGGTCCTCCCAGTAATGCACATGAAAAGAGATGAGGGGAGCTGGTAATGATGTGAGGGACCTCTTCTGATGGAGCTGGGCTCTCTGTCTTCCAGGAGAGAATGACATATTATGGAAAAAGGAGAAAGGTGAGTAGCTCTGGGTACTACTGCAAGGATAGGTTGTGGGTTGGGGGTGAAGTCAGAGACCCAGTTGGTCAGGACATTCCATAGCTCCATCTGCTTTCTGCTTTGTTTAGGGGAGAGTTTGATTCTAAGAGATAAGGTAGACCTGTCACACTGAGTTATGGTAGGTAGTGGCATCAGAGACCTTTTCCTGGTAGAGGAGCTGTATGATACCTGTCCTGAGAAAAAGTATGTCTTGGATAACAATGCAGGTGATGAAGGGACCTTAAGTGAGCACAGACCCTGATATGGGCAACAGCCCCTGCCTGCCCAGCAGATCTACCCAAGCCTCCTCTCCCTCTGCTCCTTCCTCATTTCAGAAATACCAGGTCCTTTTTGCAGATCCAGTTCCTGCAGTCAAGCTGCACCTATGACCACCAGTTCCTGATTAATTTCATTCCTGGTTTTGGGCATTGAAGCATTTCAGTGAAAGAGAAATAAGGGCAGGGCAGAATTTGGGAAACAGCAGGGCACACCCTCCCCTTCACCCATGTCCAGAGAGACTGAAGCCAGGGTTCTTGGTCACCATAAGA
>JAKSZT010036485.1:0-15266 GCA_026826555.1 Tolypeutes matacus
TCTTTTTAATTTCTTGACTTGTGCCTTTGTTCACCATCATATCCATTACCTTTTTAGGCGTGTTAGCTATTTCTTCAGTCTGTTCTCCCAGTGTCTTCTTTATAACCATAATCTCTTCCTTCAGTTCTTTAAGTTGGTCCATGATATTTGTTTGGATAGCTTTGATTAGTTGTTCGAAGTTCTGCATTGCTTCCTGGTTTTTATTTTGTGCATTGGACTGGTCCATATTTTCCAGTTTCTCAGAGTCATTTGTATTTTTCTATTCCCCTCTGGGCATCATATTATCTTGATGGGTTTGTTCAGTTGATCAGCTTTTCTCTAATAAAAAGTATCTGTGCATTTTTTTTTATTGTGGGTAAAAATCAAATTTTTCACAATACATACCAATATTTGTAAAATGATATATAAATATATATGATATATAAATATATATGTGCAGTTTTGAGAGAAACTGATTTCTAAGAGAAGATCTTTATTTTAGTGCATAAGAGAGATGTATGCTAAGGAAGACATCAATTGCCCCTTATGTCCTTCCTCACATATAATAAAATCTTTATCACATACACAGTTGTACATTTCATCTAACCTTTTCACAGTGCATAAGGTGAGAATGTAATATTGCCAAATTTTGTTCTCCTTTGAGAATAAAATGGGGTTCCACATGTTATTATATTTGGAAAGGACAGCTGCAAAGCAGAAATTTCCCATGGCATATCTGAACTTTTGGTCAACTTGCCAATTAAAGAAGGCAAAAGCATTCCACATGATATTCTGATCCAAATAAGGACCACTGGGTGATGTCCTTTCTTATTGGATATGCTCAGATTTATGCTTTCAGTTCTACCATCTTTGGACGAAATAAGTGATGCAAAAATTTTCAAAACACACATTGTATGATACAGGGGGAAATATTTACCTCCCATTTAGTTAAGGAAAAAAATTAAAGCACTATAAAGTGTTAATTCTTCCACATTTTACTCTTACACTACAATATAGAAAAAATGCGGTTAATCACGGAAGAGAAATTGTGATATTCACTTAATGACCATTTTCCTTCAAAACATTTTCTCAGTCAATCTGGTTGCCCCATATTTATCCTTTTCTAAGTATTCCTATCCTATGTCATCCATGTCCATTTCTGAAAAAACTAATCTACAAAGGGAACTTTAGCAAAAGCACTGTACCCTGCAAACTGTGCTTCCTGTTGGGCTCTCAGGCGCACCTAACATCTTTTCTAATAATGTTTTAATTTTTAAAAGATACTTAGATTACATAAATGTTACACAAAAAATACAGGGATTCCCATATGCCCCACTCTCCACACTTCCCACATCATCCCACATAAACATCCTTCATTAGTGTAGCACATTCATTGCAATTGATAAATGCATCCTGGGGCTTTGCTCCTGAGCATGGACCATAGTTCACATCGTAGTCTATACTGTCTCCCACACAGTTCTGCATGAAATGTGGTGATATAAAATGGCCTATATCTGTCATTGCAATATCATTCAGGACGATTCCCAAGTCCCAAAAAATCCCCTATATTACAACTGTTTTTCCCTCTCCCTGCCCCCAGAGTGTCCCGTGGTCACTGCCTCCACATCGTTATAATTTCTTCCAATGCTAGAATCACAATATGTCTATAGAAGAATAACAGTAAGTCAACTCTTGTCCATAGAACATTCCCCAATCCTGAGGATTCTGGGATGGTGATGTCCACTCCAACTCTAATTGAGAGGAGGCTTCATTCCCATACAGCTGATGGATGGGACTCACTTGCTTGTAGTTGTTGGCTCTCTCATTTCCTCAGTACCATGCTTGTCAATGCTCACCACCTTGTTAGTTGTCCTAGGTGAGTCCAATGTACTGGAGAGGAGGTTTGGCATCTCCCCTGAGGTTCCAGACCAAGCTGGCACATGGACAGCCCAAAGACTCCAGTCTCTTGGATGTATACCTACAAATTCTAGCACCAAGTATAGATTTAAATAGAAGGGACAGATAAGCCATGTGTAGGGAAGCCTTAATTGAGTCTGACACTGTCACTCTCAGAAGCACAAACTCCAAAGTAGGGCCCACTGGCACAGGGGAATAAATGGGAAAAAATGTCACTGTACATAAAGGACAACAGATATTACAGTGAAGAAAGACAAAATATCAAAAAAATTAAATATTTTTCATTATTTTTTAATATCTCAATCTTAATTTTATTTTTAGATTTTTAAAATGTTTATGTATTTTATTTCTTATATTTAAAACTATCTTATTATTTCATTTTCCAACTAATTGTATTTGGCTATTTTAATGGATTCATTTTTTAAGAAACTTTGGATCATGAAGGGTTACAACTGGGCCAGGGGAGGATCATTGGTGCGGGGTGTCAGTGATGGGGGATACATGGAATTTCACCTGTGCATACATATAAGGTATATAAATATGTTCAAATGTTCATGGGGTATTGTCACAGTGGGTGGAGACTCACACAATAACCAAGAGAATATTGAATTCCCATCTTGGATAGTTCTGCCACATTCTCTAAAGGAGCAGCAATAGTCCCCCAGGTACAGGGGCAATGACTGGTGATGGAGAATGATCCATTGTTGAGCCCTTGATGTTGATGACTATGCCTATGAGCCTTTGCTCTTGAAATTGAAACTTAGCCTAGTGTTGTTGGTTGCCTAAGAGTTGCCTCCTGAAAGCCTCCTTGTTACTCAAATGTGGCCTCTCTCTAAGCCAAACTCAGCATCTTAATGCATTAACTTCCCCCAAGCATGGGAAATGACTCCCAAGGATGAGCCTCCCTGGTAGGAAGGGATTTCTAACAAGCACCAACTAGCAATTCAACTGGAAAAAGACCTAGAATAAAAGGGCGAAGGTAAATACAAATGAGATTATATGGCTAAGAGACTTCAAAGTGTGTGGGGAGGTCATCCCAGAGGTAATGCTTATGCACATCTCAGCAAGAACTTGTAGACTGCCAAAGTGGATATTACCCCAAATGGTTGGGCTCCTGAGGGCTCTGGAGACACCCAAGTCCTATGGTCAAGGCAAATAACTCCAGAGATTGGTGCACCTAACATCTTGACACTCCAGACTTTGTTTCCTGAGCATACAGTTCACTATAGCATTAGTTGGATATAGCTCAAGTTTATTTTCTTCTTGGGGGCTTGTGGTGGCTTTGGAAATTTAGTTCGCTAAACAAAAAACAGCAGACAAGTTATTGATTTTTTTCCTCTATAGGGCCTGCACGTATGCTTCCTATCATCACACCAAGAGTTATACAGAATCCCTTAATCTCAGCTTCCATAATTGGTTCTTGGCCTATGCTTGGCCTACAAATGTTGGTAGAAATTGTTTGACATAGGCAGTCAAGTGGTAACAATTGTTTAGTCATAATGAGGCATGGAATATATCAATATAGTCTCCTGGTGTATTGCTCATAGAGTTGGTGTCAGAGAGTTGGTATATGCTGTATAATGGAACCTTCTTGACTTTATCACACAGGGGATGCATAGTAAGTGGTTAGGTGGAACAATTACTAGATTTTCCCGGGTTTTACTATTACAACTGCCAGGATCTCACTATTGCAGACTAATTGTATAGTTCCACAGGTATATTTATCTGCTCACCATGAATGATGAGCTAATGCTCTATGAGCATAAAGGCTTTTCCTTAACCATATTGTTTCCCAGTATGTCTTCTGTTCCCTTTATTTCAGGTGTGCTTTTTTGAATAATTGCTCTTTAAACCTGACTCCCTCTCCAAAGAAGGGGACAAGAATTATTCAAACCACTGTGAAGTACCAGAATTTTCCTAACAAATTTCCTAAAAGCTCTAGAATTCACTGAAAAACAAGAGACAACAGATGAAACTTTAACGAACTTCTGTAAATTCCCATAATGTGGCCAGCTGCCCAGGCTGAAAATCCTGTCTTATAACTTAAAATCATATTGATGAATCTATAATTTTGAGCATATCACTTGCAGTGCATTGATTTTAGTAACCAAAATATGAAAGTGACTAAACTCAACTCTAAGACAATCAGGGGGAAGAAAAGATTTTGATGGCCCTGAGACACTTGCAAGTTTTTCAGGAAGCAAAAGAGAGACCTCCATGTTGACCAGCACTAAAGTCACATTGCACTTTTCTGCATCTCTCTGCTTGTTGGCTACTTTCTCTTTAGTGAAATAAAGGTTTTTCATCCATAAGGAGGAATACTAGCAGTGATGGATTTGTCATTAACTCCTTACAAATGATGGCAACAAAGGAAACTGTGATTCTACCTTCCACTTTAGGAAAGTACAGGAAGAGTTCTGTAGGTTTGGCTTGGGAGAATTGACCTTCCCTTCATAAAATACCTGTACCCAGAGGACAGATACAGACTCAATTTGACTAGGTGGCCACCTGGAATCAGGCTTGTAGGTAAAGTGAACACAGTCTTTTTCCTACCTAAAACACTTTGGAAAATGAAAGTATGCACTGTTAATCATTATGCTGGGACAATAGATACATAAAATAAACTGTGCTTACTCTGCTGGGTGAGTGGTCTAAGACCTTAGAAAAATATCAGACATCCTATTTCTTACTTTAGTCCCATAATAAGAAAAACAGTGCATCTTAATTTCTTTGTTATTAAGAAAATTCTCTTTTACTCATTAACAATTTATTCTCATTAAATTTAATCTGGTAGGCTTGCTTTTGTCTTATAATGCTAATTATCAAAATTCCAGTGCCTAATATTAATAATTCAAGTCTTCTTTATTAACCAAATGGGAAAAGATGATTAACTTTTAAGAAGTCTTAGTCAATTTCAAAAATGAGACTGTACCAGATACACTGCAGCTTATTCTTTGCTACTTTTCAATTTAAGAAAAAGAGGCACTGTGGATGTTAAAAGTTATAGTTAAGGCGCCAGGGAAACATCTGACAAATAAGATATTGCCTCATGATGATAGGATTTAATTTTAGGTTTCCCCTGTATTTGAACACGAAAGAGACAACAAAGGTGATAATGGATGGTGAAATGCAAAAATGTTAAATATATGGAGGTAAGCTGACCAAGATATCCCAGAGTTCTTTTTCCTAGACAGGATATAAGATTGAGAGCTCCTCTGTTAATAAAAATCCATCCTCCTCCATTTCATTGTGAGAATTGAGCCCTATCACAGTAAAATTTCCCAACTTGATAATGGTCTGGAAAAAGGACAACTAAGAATCCTGAAACAATGATCTAGAGGAGACTGGCCTGTGTGTGAAATCAGAGGCCTGAATCAAATTGTAACTCCACTCCAAATATGTAAATATTTGGGACTCATTTTACTTACCATGAAACTGAGGACTCAATTTCCTTAGTAAGTAAAAATTAAACTTTCTGTGATTCTAAAGAATATTTTTCTCATGACCAAATGTAAAAAAAGCAATGTAAGAATAGGACATGAGATTGTAGTAGCAATTAAGTGAATTTAGAAGCAACATATATGCATTAAAACTGGTATATTTTTTCAAGTTATTGTTTACAATTAATGATATATCCCCAATATATTTTTTATTATCACTAGGTAAATTATTTGTGGACCAGCAGCTATGGTTAAATGTAAATTAATAGTATCCCTGAATAAAATTTATTTTTTCAAAGAAGGCTTCCAGGCCTCCACCTTTCTCTATTTTCATCCCATGGTCAAAATTTAGCTACCTCTAAATGAAAACTGCCCTAGAGCAAAAAATTTTGTCTATTTTCTAGCAATTCTCATTTGTTATAGTTCCAGTATCATCTAGGAAATTTAAAATATATTGGTTTAATATATTGAATTATAGTATCAGTTAAAAATAGTATCAATCTTTGGGGAACAAAAATTGTTTTGATTAAAGTTTGCAACTCAATTGGGAAAATATCTGATTGATTTACCCTCAGTTTTGGTTGAACAACTTTTTTGCCCTTACTAAAAATAAATGTTGACAGGTTGTTGAGGACATATGTATATAGCCTACTTAAATAATTTTGCAAACACGTCTACTGTTAGAAACCATAGGAAATAATACAAATGGCCATGGGAGTGCAATTAGGGGAAGACAAAATGGAGAGAAGTCAATTTCTCTGAGTATTAATTATGAAAAAGTTTCTGTTCATGTTATAACTAGATAGTCCTCCCAACAGTCTAGTAAGATCATAAGAAATAAGTTTCTTCATTTTGGATCAACACACTTTCACACATACAAACGAAGGCATTTTTAAGGGTTTAAACTTGAAGCAGGGTCTATAAAAACAGTTTGACTCTTTGAGAAGAGTTAATTGGTTAAATAAATTATAGGCCCAATATGTTGCTCCTCTCTAAATTAGAAAACAGCCAGGCTTGTGTGAACATGTGAGTGTGTATTTATGTGTGTGCATTAATTATGTGCAGGAACATATATGTATATGAGAGCAATGAACCTAATTATTAACTCTATTTTGTAGACTCAAAGTACAAAGTTAATAAATTACTGAATACTTGGAAGCAGCATGAATTTTGTTCATTTTCAACATTGCAGTCCATATTAGAAGTAATTTCTGAGACTCAGGAAGTAATCATGATTACCACTAAGATGTATGGTTAATATTTCTTCCTTTCTTTCTGTACCCACTCTTTCTCTCTCTTTCATTTGGAAACATCAATGCTAGAACTATGTCTCTCTGCTAGGTCATCTTTCCTCTAGAACATTATTCTCTTATTGAATTTCTTTCTCCTATTAAATTTTTAAAAATGTAAATCAAATCTGATGTAGAAAGAACAACATGCCCAGAATTGGGTGGCCTCACAACCCAACACAACAATGTAATTTGCAGCAAAGGATGTACAGTAGCAGCGCCCCCAGGTAGACATCTGACTTCTCAGCATCTTGGGGGACCAGTCAGCTACAGGTGCACTGTTTGAGTGCAGATGGGCCCTCTGGGCAGTTCGGGTGCCGGGAACCCCAACTCAGCTTCTTGTCCACAGTCTGCCTGCTGCACATGTTCTTGTGGATGGGCCTAGGGTGGGTGGTGAGGCTTGGTAGGGCTGGACTTGGTGGCATTCTGGACATGGTGATGGGCTGACAGGATAGCTGTGGCCAGAAGTACTGGCTTGTGGTGGATAGCGGGGGCAGCGGGGGCAAGTCAGCACTCACAATCCAGTTCATCCCATTTTTAAAAATTTTATTGAAGTATATCATTCATACATGAACATACATAAACAATAAATGTGCCAGTTGAGCCCTGAATTTCAGCAGAGCTGCAACACCTACTCTCCAATTCATTGGACTCACCAAGAACTAACAAGGAGATGAGGATGGACAAAGAACTTAAGAGTCTACAACTGCAAGCAGGACAGTTCCATCCATCTGCCCCTCTCAGTTAGAAGCAGAGAGGGCATTACCATCTGAAAATTCTCAAGTTTGGGGAATGAACAATGAACTAAAGTAGGCTTATTGTTATTATAATCTAGCAATTATACTTCTAGCAATGGAAGAACTCTTATCATTGATGTAAAGGCAGGGGACACCAGAGGTTCTGAGGGATGGGAGAGGGAAGAATAGGTGCAATATGTGGGTCATTTTCAGGACATGGGTGGTGTCCTGCATGACATTGCAGTGATGGATACAGGCCACTGTACATTTTGTCATAACTTAAAAAACTGTGAGGGACAAAGTGTAACTATAATGTAAACTGTAGTCCATGGTTAGTAGCAATGCTTCAATATGTGTTCCTCAATTGTAACAAATGTACCACATTAATGAAGGATGTTGTTAATATGGGAAAGTGTGTGTGTGTGGGGTAGGACATATGGGAATCCCTTATATTTTTATGTAACATTTAAGCAATCTAAATATTCTTTAAAAATAAAATAATTATTTAAAAAAAGAAAAAAATGCATAGTAAAAGTTGTGAACTTATAAAACAAACATGCATGACATCATACAGAGTCCCATACATCACCCCATCACCAATGCCTTGCATTATTGCAAAACATTTTTTATAAATTATGAAAGAATATCATCAAAATGTTACTACTAATTATATCCCATATCTTACATTTGGTGTATTTCCCCCCCCCCCAAACCACCCTATTATTATTTTTTAAACATAGTTTTATTACAGAATTGTGAACTTACAAAGCAATCATGCCCATGTGTAGAATTCCCATAGAACATCTCTTCAACAACAGACCACACCATGGTGGAACATTTGTCAGGTTATGAGGTAATATCACCAGACTATTACCACCAATCATGGTCCATAGCACATTCATTTCTATTTTGTAACACATTAGGACCCAACCACTAAAGATTCTTATACAAATCAGTGTATGATAGATGACAGAGCAGTCCAGCAAGATAGTCCATATACAGCAGGATGAGAAGAGTTTGGAGTAAGGAGAGAACAGTAGATGAGAACTGGAGAGAGAGTTTCCTGTTGGTTTTTCCAAACATAGATAGAGGCAGTTTTTGAAGAAATCTGTAAGTTTCAAAGACAGATCCTCAGAGTCAACCACCATGAGGAATTTCTTTTTAATTGGTAACAAAGAAGATCTAGATCATCAGATACAGGTAACACAGGAAGGAGGACAGCAGTTAGCAAAGCAATTTAGGTAACACAGATGGAGGCATCAGTAATGATAAGAAGGTATGTAATCAAGCTTTCCATGAACTTGCCAGGGTTAAAAGAAAGTTTGAAGAGGAGAAATGCCCTTCTCCAGCAGAGCCAACTCAGTAAAGAAAGGACAAGAAAGGCAGTTATTGTGTCATTTCTAAGCATCCCATGAATTTTAGTTACCAAATATCAGGAAAGCACTCACCTTCTCATTCTTTTTTCACATCTTGTTCCTACCTTTTTGGCTTAAGACAGCAAGTCTGATAAATGATCACCATGTTAGCTTTAGACCAAGAAGCTGGCTAATCCTTTCCTGATGATAATACTAAGGTCATGTCAAGTTAAATTCAAAGGAAACACAATGGGTGCTCCTAAGATTATCTGATTATTTAAAAATATATGTCTGTATACACAGACACATTTTAAGGGTTTGCATTTTAAGAGGGATGAACCAGTTTTGGAACCCAAGCTGTTTGCTAAGCTGAAGTCTTAGGTTGTGAAATAGTTTTTAACTTTTGGAATCATATTGCTTGTTGTTACTCTAAATAGAAACAGAGAGGTTTTTAAATGTGAATTTTTGCCCATCTTTGACAATTTTGATGTCAGTTTTAGTTAACCTTAGATATTCTGAATTTAATCTTCATAAGTAAGACATCTCAACCCTTTACTGGTGCTAAAACTTTTGTTTTCCAGTGGCCAAAATACCAAAATGTTTATTGTATTTATGGATTTAAAACTGCTTATAAAGCCTTTATTATTACCTATAATCTGGAAGATGATAATAACCTATGTGGCCAAATATTTGAGTTCATTTTGGATTAAAGCATTTCATTGTTCTTGGTTTTTAAATTTTACTTGTTTCACAGCTTTGTGGAGGGTAGAAATAAATAATTTGTTTTCAAGTGTTTCTAGATGAGGGATTAAAAAAAACTAAATCATTTTTGTTCTATGTAATATAAATTATGGAATTCATCTTTCCAGGGTCAGAGATGATTAATGTACTGCTATATACCTTTATACATTATTTACTTTTCAAACTAGTTATCAAGTATTTTTATGTTTGTAAGCAAATATGCTTTGACAGCATACCTTGAGTATATGTGAAGATAAATATTTATTTCCTACTGTTCATTTTTTTTAAAGATGTTTTACTTACTTACCTCCCCCCACCCCACCCCTAGGTTCTTGTGCTCGCTGTGACCATTTGCTTTTGCATTTTTCTGTGTCTGCTTGTCTCCCTTTGTTGTGTCATCCTGCTGCGCCAGCTCACCATGCCACGGAGTCGAACCCGGGGCCTCCCATATGGTAAACGGGACCCAAACCAATTGAGCCACAGCCACTTCCTCCCACTGTTCATTTTTAACTAAGAAAGGACCAAAAAAGTGGGAGCTACAGAACTGTGGTAGAAATTTACCTGCTATTCTGGTCTTGGTTGTACTCACCTTTGGCCAGTCACATACATTGTCAAAGCTTCCCAATAGAGTACAACTGACAGGATGAGGATCTGAAATCACTTTCAATATCCCCTACTACATATTGACTGTTATATCATGTATTAAATGTAAAACTTCTAATTGACAATTAGTATAATTGTGGGAGACTTATGAATTTGTTTTTAATTCTGTGGATTGTGTTTGAACAATTCAAATTTATGTTTACTTGATTTTGAGGTATTTTATAGTTGTCACTTTATTGAATGTGTATAGAAATCTTGTGATGTTTATAAAGCATATCCTTGGATAGCTTCAGATGCTAGAATTAAAACTGATCTGTTATCACATACACGCAAAAGGCATATGTATGGTATTCCAGTTGGCCAACATGGTGAAATTATATGCTCTAGGGCAGGGGTTCTCAACAAAGGGTTCCATGAGATCGAATTGAAATTCAAAAAAACATTATTCTTGTGGGGATACATTAGTGTGAGTGTGATATATTTCTTAAATAATACACAGTATAATTTGGACTTAGTCATGGGCTCTTGGTTTTCTCCTGACTGGCAATGGGGTCTGTGGAAAAAAAAAAAGGTTAAGAACACCTGCTCTAGTGTGTGCTGCCCACAGAATCTTTGAAAGATTAGCAATAACTGGCAAAGTCATCTTCCTCAGAATTCAGAAAATCAGTTAAAGTGTTGTAATAACTGGGCAAGTGACTAACCAGTCAAATACAGCTTTATTAAATGGTAGGAGAAGCTTATGGTACATTGCTGACCCCTTCCCCAACACTGACAGCAAGGTGTGGAACCATCCTGTGCTCCCATTGTGGGTCCCTGGCTCTGTTCCAGGTATAGCAGAGTAATTCCTATGCATATTCTGGGGTGCCTGACTAGTACCCCAGAATGAACCAAACAGAAGCAGGAAACTATTCTCTGGCAAACCTTCCTAGAACTTGCCCTGCAGTCAAAGTCACTTTGTGGAAAACAAGTCAAAGCAGTCTGGGGCAAAGGACTATCTTCATTTTTTTCTTTTTTCTTTATTTTTAAAGGAGTTTAAGATTACATAAATGTTACATCAAAATTGTAAGGGATTCTCACATAATCCACCCCCTACCCCCACTTTCCCCCATTAACAACATCCTTCACTAGTGTGGTATATTTGTAACATTTGATGAACACATATTAAAGCATTGTTACTAAACATGGACTGTAGTTTACATTATGGTTTACACTTTGCACCACACACTTTATATGTTTTGACTAATGTATATTGGATTACCTTATTTAAGTCATACAATAGAACACCCAGAATGGGAAGAAAGACTATTTCATAGAGATTAGACATGGCATTCAAAGTCCTGTAAATAAGGGAATTCTTGGGGCCACAGGAAGTTACAAGCCCAGAACAAGACACAGGTTCAGAGAAGACTATTGGAACCTACAATTCATATACTCCTCTGCTGATTTTGATAGAGGGCTAAACTCTGGAAAAAAGCACCAACTAAAGGAGAGCCTTTGCAAATACTGTGAAAAATATTTTTTGCACTGGTTTGTTTTAGTTAGGTACTGAACTCAAGGAAGTCTCTGTTATATTATTACCTGGATAGAAACGTAAGTAATAGATAGATCATGGACTAAATCCCAGAAATAACCCTTTCAAATATTAAAATGTAAATTATGTAACAAAGGATTGCATGACAAAGAAATGGAAAACAATTAACTAGATAAAAATGCAGAAAGCATCAAAGAAGAAGAAAAGATTTTGGATATACCAAACAAAGACTTTAAACAAATGAGGCTCAACATGCTCAAGGAGATAAAGGGTAAAATATAGAAAAAACTAAAAGATATCAGGAAAATAATGAACAATATGAAGTTCTCAATAAAGAGATGAAAATTTTACAAGGGAAGAAAACAGAAATAATGGTGTTGAAGACCACAATAAATTAAAAATTCCTTAGAGCATTTGAACAGCAGTTTGTAGTTTGCAGAAGTAAGATAAGCAAACTCACAAAGAAGACAAGTGAAATCATACAGGCTAAAGAACAGAAAGAAAAAAGTAATGAATAAAGTGAACAGAACCTAAGGAGCAAAGGGTTACCATCAAGAATGACAATATTTACATTATGGAAGACACAGAAGAAATAAGAGAAAAAGCCAGTAGGAATACTGAAAGAAATAATAGCAAAAATTCTGAAACTTAGCAAAAGACATTAATATGCATGTTCAAGAAGACCAGCAAACCACAAACAAGATAAACCCAAAGAGAACTATTTCCAGGCACATAATACAAACAGTTAAATGTCAGTGAAAAGGGGAGTGTTGTGATAGCTGCAAGAGAAAAGCAAGGGGGGTCCAAATAAGGTTAAGTGTTGAATTCTCATAAGAAACCCTGGAGATAAGGTGGCAGTGGGATAAAATGTAAAGCCCTGAAAGAAAACAACTGCCAACCAAGCATTTTATAATTGGTGAGACTGTCTTTCAAAAATGAGGGAGATATTAAGATAATCACAGATAAACAAAAACTGAGATTGTTTTCACCACTGGACATGCTGCAGTGGTTTGAAGCTATGTACCCTAGAAAAAAACATGTTCTTAATTTAAATTCTTTCCTGTTGGTGTGAACCCATTGTGAAAAGGAACATTTGATGAGGTTTCTTCCATTAAGGTTTGGCCCAAAGCAAACAGGATGGCTTTAATCCTAATACTGGAGTCCCTTATAGGCTGAAAACTGAAATTTTAAGTGCAAAGAAACCAGAAATTTATGGAATATGAGACTAGGACCAGAAGTAGCTCTATCAGGGGCCTCCTTGAGCTTCTGGAATGTGAGCTCCCAAAGAACAGAGTCCCATGTGAATGTTTAACTGAACATGGAATTAGTCAACCATTTCGGTGGAAATCATCATTGGAAATTCAGTTATGCAGAAAAGTTCTGCAGACATTTCTATTGTCTGATATATTGGTTCCCAGTAAACATCAGGCAAATCTGAAAAGACTGTGAAATTTGTATCAACAGTACCCTTACCAGAATGGACAAAAAGGTTCAGAGAAGGGACAAATTGAAGGGAGAATGACTTCAATGATGAAACAATGGAAACCTAGGTCTGGAGTGAAGAGATTTCCTCAGGCCAAGAGAATGGGCCCACCCAGGTGTGGGTATTGCACCTCATTGTTAAGGAAGATTGCTGCTTCCCAAGTACTAAGATATGGGGGACCTGTGCCCTGGAGCATGTGAGAGCCAGAACACCACTCCAATGCTGAGAAACAGTGTGGCCTATGTCCTAGGGTTTATGGAGAGCCTCTCCACCACCCCAGTGCTTGGATAGGGTGAGGTCTGTGCCCTAGGGTTTGTATAGAGCCTGGCTGCCATCCCAATGCTTGGAGATGGTAAGAGTATGTGCTGGTCATCTTTTACTGGAAATTAGTTCTAAATTAGCATATGAAAGGATTTCCTTTTGGCTTGTGCTTCTGAAGGAAGGGCCAAGGTAGAGCTGGCCACAGACAGGAATGTGGAGTGCATCCACACTAGTTTCCTCAGTGGTACTTGTGTCACTGTTCATGTTTGAGTTCCTTGTATGAAAGGTAGTAGCTAAAAACCACATACACTGTGAGCACCATAGAAAGCCCAGTGATGATTCCTTTCTTTACTTTGATGATGGACTTATTATAATACTAGAAGTAAATTTTTTGAAATGCTCAAGCAATGCCTCTAGGGGTGATATACCACATCAGTATCATTTGGCAGCTCCAGCCACTGCACAAGTGTTTCTAAGCGGTGGGGCTTCTGCTCCAAAGGGCCTAGAGATAAAATCACTGATCCATTAATGACCCTCAGACCTTTGATTCTAATGAAGTTTGCCCTGCTGGGTTCCAAATTGTTTTGGAACCAGGATCCCTGGTCTGCTTCCAATAGCTCCTTATTATTGGAGAGGGAATGTCATCTCATGCCTGTCCCTGCATTGCATATTGGAAGCAGATGATGTGTTTCATAGATGTCACAGGTCCACATATAGAGAGGGGAATTGTGTCCCAGGACAGACCACACTCATAATAATGGTAATATTTTATACCAATTTGGGATTAAAAATAAGAAAAAATAAATTAAATTAAAATAAATAGAATTTTATTTAAAGGTTCCAAAAATGACAAACATATTTCATTTATTCATTAACCTTTAAAGAAAAGGAATGAAATCTAAATTATAACCAGACCTTTTACATGTGGTAGTATTCAAAGTTCCGTTAAATTATATGAGAAATAAAATAGCTATAGAATTTTAACCAACTATTTCATAAAGAAGATTTGAAATAAATATGGATATTATATCTCTGGATGGAAGGTTAAAAATAGTAATTTTGAGGAGGGGCATTAGTAAGCGGGTGGCAAAAACACCAAGCAAATGCAGAAACAAGCAGAAACTGTCAAAAATAACTTTTCCAGAACTATAGCAAACAGTCAAGGGTAAACAGCAACCATGTAAATGTTGATTCAGGAATGAGAAATCCTAAATAAGTTAGGAAATGGCCTGGTGTTTTCACCTGCTCTGATACCATCACCTCCTCTGGGTCCATGCAATAGTCTATGGATATGATAGCAGCCTGTGTTCCCAGTATAGTGATATACATTCTTATTGAGCATTTCTGGTTTTGATTATTAGTACACATCAGAAACAATGGAAGCAAGAAGACACTAGGATAACCTATTTAAAGTGCTGACAGAAAAAAAAATAGACTATCAGCCAAGAATTTTAAATCTCTCAAGACAGTCCTTTAAAATGAGGAAGAAATAAAGACATTTCCATATTAACAAAAGCTGAGGGAGTCTGTTACAGCCTACCACAACCTACACCTGCCCTTCAAGAAATATTAGAAGGAGTCATTGAAGATGACACTAGACAGCTATACCCATATGAAGAAATAAAACTCCACAATAAATGTAAATTCCTGGATATACACAAATGTCAATATTGTTGTAGCCATGGTTTATAACCTACTTTTTATATCTAACATGATTTATAATAAATACATTAAAAAATTATGATTTTATATTATTGGGCAAAAAAGAGTATCTTCCTGTAATTTGTGACCAGAATAACATAAAAAAGGATGAAGGAGTACAGAAGCAGAGGTCATAAATATTATTCAATTTAAGTTTATCAATTCAAGCTAAATTGCTATAGATTATGGTGTTAAATTCAAACTCCATGGCCAACAGAAGAGAAATATT
>JAKSZT010036491.1:0-13888 GCA_026826555.1 Tolypeutes matacus
CAGTGAAATAATTGTGAGTCCAGAAATAAACCCTCACCTCAACAGCCAACTGTTTTTTGACAAACCTACCAAGTTGATGTTGATGGGACAAAACAGTCTCTTCAACAAATGGTCCTGGAAGAACTGGACATCCATATGCAAAAGAATAAAAGAGGACCCATATCTCAAACCCTTTACAAGAATCAACTGAAAATGGATCAAATATAAAAACCAGGACCATAAAACTACTAGAAGAAAATATAGAAAAGGATTTTAAAGACATTGAGGTATGTGGTGGTTTCTTGGACCTTATACCCAAAGCACATGAAGCAAAAGGAAAAATAGATAAATGAGACCTCCTCAAAATTAAACACATTTGCACCTCAAAGGATTTTGTCAAAATGGTGAAAAGGCAGCAGACTAAATGGGAGAAAATATTTTGAAATAACATATCTGATAAGGGTTTAATACCCATGATATATAAAGAGATGGTACAACTCAACAATAAAAAGAGAAATGACTCAATTGTAAAAATGGGCAAAAGACATGAATAAAGTATTTTTCCAAAGAAGAAATATAAATGGCAAAGAAACACTTGAAAATATGTTCAGCTTCACTAGCTATTAGGGAAATGCAAATCAAAACTATGAGATACAATTTCACACCTATCAGAATGGCAACTATTAAAATGACAGAGAACTGCAAGGTTGGAGAGGATGTGGAGAGATAGGAACACTTATTCAGCGTTGTTAGGAATGTAAAATGGTACAGCCACTATGGAGGACTGTTTAGCAGTTCCTAATGAAGTTGGTTGTAGATTGGCCAGGTGATCCAGCAATACAAATACTGGATATGTAACCAGATGAACTGATAGCAGTGACACAGACATCTGCACACCAATGTTCATTGTGGTGTTATTTACAATTGCCAAAAGTAGGAAACAAGCCAGGTATTCAACAACTGATGAATGGATAAAAAAACTGTGGTGCATTCATAAAATGAAATATTATGCAGGTGTAAGTAGAAATGAAGTCATGAAGCATATGACAACATTCCTGAACTTGGAGGACTTTATGTTGAATGAAGCAAACCAGACACAAAAGGATAAATTCTGTATGATTGTGCTATGATCTAAATATATTGTGTAATCTCATGGAGTTACTAACTTGTATATGGGTCATCAGAAAATAGAATGAGTTTAGAGAATGGAAAGCTGAGGGTTAACTTGTGCAGAATTGGTAAAAGGATTGTGTGTTAATTTTTGGAAAAAAAGGTGAAAGCCCAACATCATGTTTGTAACTAGTCATTCAACAAAATCTAACATCTTTTCTTGATAAAAACACTTTAAAAGATATCAATACTATTATGTGGGTATAAAAGTTCAACAGGAAAGTCTAAGGTCATGTATATTACTAAAAGGAAAGCTTCAAAATGTGGCATGGAACTGCATAGCATAGTAAAACCGCATATAAAACATGAATATGGGTAAAATAGCATATATAAGATCATCGTTCTTTGATACTGAACAAATGTATGTTAATACTACAAAATGGTAATATCAGACACACACAAAAAAACATGCTAAGTGAAAGAACCCAGACACAAAGTGCTACATATTGTATGATTCCATTTATACAAAATGTAAATATAAATCAATTTATGAAGATGAAATTAGATTAGTTTTTTTGTAGGGTTTGGGAAGGAATGCTAAGTGGTGTGGAGTTTTTCTTTTTGGAAAAAATGAAATTATTCTAGAATTTATTGTGGTGATGAGTACACAGCATTGTGATTATACTAAAAGCCATTGATTGTACACTAATAGATCATATGGTATATGGATATATCTCAATAAAACCATTTAATAAATGAGGCAAAGACTGTGCAAGAATAGCCAGAAATGACAGCTATGTAGAGCAGGGGAAACATGAGAGATAGAGAGGTGAAGAATTGTCTTCTTTTTCTGTTTTTTGTTTATTATTATTATTGAAATAATGAAAATGCTCTAATAATGATTGAAATGATAAAATGATGAATGCTATGTGATTATAACAAATGCCATTGATTGTACACTTTGGATGAATTGTATGCTTTAATAATATGTATTAATTGATCTGTTAAAAAAAACACACACACAGAAAGATGTGGAGCAACAGGAACACTGCTTCACTGTTGGTGAGAATGTAGAATGGCTCAGCATCTGTGGAAGACAGTTTGGCAGTTATCACAAGAAGCTGAATATAAAATTGCTATATGATCCAGCAATTTTGTTACTAGGAATATATTGAGAGGAACTGAAAGCAAGGACACTCTAACTGACATTTACCCATCAATGTTCATAGCACCATTATTCACAATTGTTAAAATATGAAACCAGCCCAAGTGTTCAGCAACGGATGAATGGATAAATAAAATGTGCTAGATATATATATATACAAAGGAATACTATTCATCTATAGGAAGAAATGAAATCAGGATGCAAATGACAACATGGATGAACTGAAATGATATTATGTTGCTTGAAATAAGTCAGATGCAAAAGGACAAATATTGTATGGTGTCACTGATAGGAACTAAATACTATGAGTAAATTCACAGAGGTAAACTCTGGAGTATACATTACTAGGAAATTTAATGTTGCTTGAGAATGTGAGCTGATGATTAATGTGTGTAGCATTATAAATAAAGTTAATTGAAAAAGTGTGGAAATGAGTTGAGTTGATAGTAACAAATTATTGTGAATATAACTAACACTGCTGAGTTATAAGTGTTGCTGAAAGGTGTAGTCTGTGAACGTAAATGTCAATTGAAAGGAAACTAGAAAATAATCTAAGGAATAAATAACAGTGATTTCAGTGGTGGATGAAGATTGTGATTAAAGTACAAATATAAGAATGCTCTTTTTTTCCTTTTGGAGTCATGAATATAATCTAAAATCAACTGAGGTGATAACAACACAGCACTGTGATGAAAATGAGAGCCACTGTGGGTACGCTTTGAGGGGATTGTGCAGAACATGGGACTGTACAACAAAGGGAATGCAGTGGTGGAAGATGGACTGTGGTTAACAGAAGAAAATTGAGAACATTATCTCATGGGCAAAAACAAATATATAATCATAATATAGGGTGTTAATAATTGGGTGGGTTGAGTGAAAATACACTAAATGTAAGATATGGACTATAGTTAGTAATAATATTTTGATGATGCTCTTTCATAGATTGTATCAAATATTTCACAACAATGCAAAATGTTGGTGGTAGGGAGATGTATGGGAGCCTTGTATGATGATATGCATGTTTGTTGTAAATTCATAACTTTTACTATACACCCTGTTTATGTTATGTTCATGTATGAATGATATATTTCAATAAAATTTATTTAAAAAACATTAGAACATCCCTATAATGTAATAGTACTTGGAAATAAAAAGGAATAAACTATCGATATATAAAAAACATTTTTAAGGTGACTCTTAAAGGCAATATTTTGAGTGCAGAAACTTTTAAACTGACAAAAGGTCACATAAACTATGATTCTATTTATAAGACCTTCTTGTAATGGCAGAACTATCGTGATGGAGAAGAGCATACACTTTACCACGGTTTTGGGTGGCAGATTAGTGTGATTACAAAAGAGAAGTAATGGGGAATATTTGCCAAGTATTCTACCTACTAATTGTGGTGGTGGATACAAGTAGCTATATATGAATTACAATTCACAGAACATACAGCCAAAAAAGTCCTTTATTGTAATTTAATTTTAGATTGTTAATTAAAAAGTAACGAAAGAAAATTGGGGAAAATTAAATGAGCTATATTTCATCATCACTTCTGTATGTTTTTTTTAAAAATAGTACTTCTAATATTTAAATGATAAAAATATTATTATTAAAACCAGGGATTAGAGCTTTAACAATCCATTCTTGGGTAGAAGAAGTCAGAAAGAGCAACCCCAAGTATCAAAAGATGAATGGATAAAAATTTTAATAAATTTGACTGGTCATTAAAATTTTTTAAGTATGTAAATATAAAGTTATGAAGTTTGACAGTCTGGTATAATAACTGCATTAGGAAATGATCCAGCCTCTTTAGAAGGGACTCAGGTAACTCTCCTAGGAAAGAGTGTTCTTTTTCATTTTGATTGATTGACTGACTGACTCTCATAAACAGGCTTAATTGCCAGGCAGTCCACAAAGAAGGAATCTGTTTTCCATATATCCAGGTTCTTCTGTCTCATTTATGTCTGATATCCAGGGTTGTTGATCTTGAACATATGGACCATGATGGAAAAAAATTACAAAATATGTCTTTTGCCTGACTAAAGTGAAAAAGAGTGTAGAGATCAATCACCTTCCTCATATGATTATGACTCAGATCATATATCACATCCACTAAAATTTCACTGGCCTGAAAGCGATCGTATTGCTCCATTTAGCTACCTGGGATACTGGAAATTGTATACTCTAAACTGGAGGTAATGTGTACAGATGATTTTGGATGGAAGGTCCCTACCACTATTCAAACACAAAAGGAGAAAAATAGATGTTTATATAATTAGTAATTTACCAAACATCAGATGAAAATTCAGAGGTGGAAAAGAGCTTAAATAAGTCTGATGATGTGCAGTACTTTAATGTAAATTCATATACCTTGAGGATATTTAATGTTTATAATATTATATTTTATGTGTAACATTAATAAAAATAAGAACAGACAATATATGCAGTGCCTAGCACTGCTAATTCCCTTCCTAAGAGTTCTCTCAAATAAATGCAATGCTTCTAGGCCTTCCTGGAATGATTGGGTGAGGGGGGATGCAGCCATTAAATTCTACTTTTTTGAATATAGAATGAATGGAATTTTTTCGATTTGATTTCAAAGGAAAAAAATCATTTTTTCTTGTGATCTGTATTTATTGCAAGTAGTTCCTGCTTTTTAAAACTTTTCTTTTTTATATATAATAAATTTTATTTTTAAAGATGTTTTGGTTATAGAAAAGTTACAGCAAAAGTATAACATAGTCCAATATATTCTCTTCCCCCTACACCTTCTGTCATTAATAACATCTTACAATAGTGTGGCACATTTGTTATAATTGATGAATAAATATTGAAGCATTGCTGCTAACCAAAGTTTATGGTTTACATTGTGGTTTACACAATGCACTAAATATGTCTTTTGTTCCACCTATTATTCCCTCCCCTTTTCTCAGAGCTTCTGATAATTACTGTCTTTATATCAATGTTACTGGTTCTTCTATTATTAGAATAATAATGTCTACTTTGGTCAATATATTCTATATGTTTGTTCATTCCTCAACCTTGAGGATTTGGGGATGGTTATGCCTGCTCTTCTTTATATGGAGAGGGGGCTTAGACCTTATGTAGTAGATGGTAAAAACCATATACTTGCAGTTGTAATTACTTTGCTTTTTGGGATGGGGGTTGTCCATCATCATCATTATTTTAATAATATGCTATTTTATATGTAACATTAATGAAAATAAGAAGTGACAAATATGCAGTGCCTGATACTGCTAGTTGCCTTCCTAAGATTTGTCCCAAATATAAACAAACAATACTTCCAGGTCTTCCTAGAAGGAGTGGGTGAGGGTGGATGCAGCCATTTAACTCAACTTTTACAAATACTGAGTAAGTGGAATTTTTTGGAGCTAATTTCAGGAAAAACTCTTGCAAGGAGCTCAATTAGGCCCCACTGCCTTCAGCCTTTCCAAGTGTCTTGATCATGATGTAATAGTTGGCGCTGCAGTGCTCATTTCTATACTTGGGGAATCAGAGCCATGGGCTTGAGTCAATGAAGATAAAATTAAAGAAGCCTGGTTGTCTTGTGATGTTTGAAGCTGGCATTTCATTTCTGCAATGCTTTAGTGGGGCAGAAAATTAAAACCTATTTTGCAATAGCAACATTTTGGGCGATTTTCTTTTATTCAAGAGTAACAATATTCCAAATCAACACACTAAACAACCACATTCCAGAAGTGAAGAGGAGAAGATTTAAAAACAATTAGGTGGAAACATGCAAGCATTGCCCCATATTTCATAGTAGAGCATTCATCTCTATTGTCCAAACCTTGAAGAGTAGAGTGGTATGCAAAAATAGTGATTAAAACTTATTTCATTAAATAACAAAATATACTTGTAAGTAGCTAAAAAAATTACAAATCTTCTAATTATCACAGAGATAAACAAAGGACAGTAATAAACTTAAAAAGAACATATGGACAAACATCTATGGTTAAATGTGAATACAGAATATTTTCTCAAAGGCTCAGAGTGTGTGGTTGAGTTTCTGTGCTTTCCACAGTATTAAGAAATTGATTAGAGATGAAGGCTTGGGGGTAGATTATGAGACATAGTTTTCCCAAGATCATTGCTTTGATGGTTATAGTTTATTTTATCCAACACTTTATTTAGAAAATTTACAGAGATGTAGAAGAATTGAAATGCTATAATGAACACCTATGTAACTTTCAAATGAACTTATTAATTGCTAACATTATTTTACCTACACATATATAGTTCTAAATTTGTAGATATAGATTCTTTCAATTGTTTAAAAAAGAATGCATATTCTTTTATCAAATGTAATTATCATATATATCTGGGCATATATATAATTTCTAATGTTTTTAAAATCTAAAAATTTTTTCACAGTATACCATTTAAACATTTGAAAGTATATTGCAGAAATCCTGACATTTCAACTTTAAATTTTTTAGAACAAATCTGATAAGATCAGGATATCCTACAACAAAATAACATAATTCTCATAGCCAAGGAAGAATGTCAACCTTAATCTAACAATATAAAGCTGTGTAATAATATATTAAAAGGGTGTTTACCTATCATGAAAAATGCAAATTTACAGGAAGTTGTTTGTATAATCATATTTTACCAGAATGTTGTTTTCTTATTATAGAAAAAAAATCCTAATAACATAAATTCATTGTTTATTTTTGTCAGGCAAAACAATACCTGGGAAACTTTTCTTGTATGTTACTTTAGAGCATGAGAAGAAACAAAATTTGTCACTCCTGAAAAATTAAGAATATTTTTCAATTTATTATGTTGATCAGTTATAAAAATGAGAGGTCAATATTAGATTGGTAGTGATGGGGTTTATTCAAGAAGAGAAGCATATTCTCTCCAGAGTCCTAACTGTTGCTTTTCCAAGCGGGAAAGGGGGCATGGTATAAATTAAAGAACAAAATCCAATGTGAACTCGCTATATAAGTGAGGAGTTAGTTTTTCCTTGCTGATGCATTTTTGTTGGCTGGATCATTTTACATTCATCTTTTTGAAACCTCATATTGGTAATGAAATCTATGAAACTGAACAAGCAAGAAAACCCTTTGCTAAACTGTGGATTTTCTAAGCCAAAAGAAACAATTAGATGATTGTAGAGATGTGGCATGAAAATTTACACATTATGGAATGTAAACCAAATATAAATTAGGTAAGGGAAAATATGTATTTTTTATTAATATTAGATTGGTAAATAAATGCATAGAAATTGTTTGGGTCCTAAAAATTATCCATATGCACATACAGGTGTCTAATACCTTTCTATGTAAATTTCTACTCTATCTAAAGCATGTTTCTGAAACTATACCTTGACTTATATTTCCTAGACAATTGGGTCTCTGAGCCCTACTAGTCAAGGACCTCAGAAAGCAGGGGGAATAACTGCACACTAGAAGAGCTTTTACAATTCCTGTAGTTTAAGGGTTAGTGGTTACGAAGAAAGATGAAGGAAACCTTCTTAGCAATATTTTTAAAAAGAAAATTTAATAACCTCCTTAATAAGAAATTTTAACTGTAAAATTTCTCTTATATTAATGTACTAAATAAGTTATATTTTGAATTATCTTAAGATCCAACATCTAACAGTGGTAATTTTGCTTAATGAATTCATTTTCTTTTTCTCTATATAGTGGAAATTTGAAGTAACTATTTGCTACAGAGAGAAGCTTCATATACGGTATGTTTTCCCTTGACCATATGTAAAGGTGTAAGTCACAAAAAATAGAAGTTAATTCCTGGTTAATGTCCCCTGTAAGACTAATGCTAGCCACACACCCCTAACTCTGGATCTTCCTTAAATGGTTGGCTGTTTGTGAATATGAAAAAAGCTGACTTCAACATGTACAGTTCACATACTCATGTGCTTATATTCACACCAAGTACTTCCACAACACAGTGGAGATTGCATTGCATAAGGATTTTTCTATTCATAGAATCATTTGGTTAAAAAAAAAAACAGTTAAAGAAACTTTTGCTCAGAAATATATAATTAACGAAAATATCGCTTTTATTTTTCTAAATATAAGGACAAATTCTGGGATTTAATTATGTTTGCAACCAAATATAGGTTTGCTAATAATATATATTTCCTTCCACATGAACAAATTCTGCAATTTACATGCCAAGACCAAAAGTTTTACTTAGGAAATCTGAACATTCAAGGGCAAACTTTAGGGAAAATCTATTATCATTTCTTCGTGATACACAATGATCATGTACCCTCAAGTAGAACGTAGCTAGATGTTTTTACACCTAGGAAGGTGTTTGTTTTACACCTAGGAAGTTATTGACTTATTTCTCATAATCCTTATTTAGAAAAAAAAAGTCAATTTTATAAGTGTGGTTAAAATGTTAAATAATTACTTAATATAAAATGCAAAATATTTACTGTATCAAATTATGAATATGTCTTGTATATAAAGTGCCTTTAATTTCTTATATTCACAATTATTTTTCAATATATTAATATATGATATATAATACTTTCAAGAAGATTGAATATTTGGGAACTTAAGAATTAATGTTGCAGATATTTGTTCCAATCTCTTTATTCACCCATTTAACAAACTTGCTCATTGAATAATGTCTAAGAGGGACAAATTTGCCAAGAAGTAATACATGGGTGTGTGTAGCTTTTTCTCAGTCCCAATTGCCAGAGAATGGCACCATTTGCCAACAAGGTGACCTGATAGATGACAGTCAAAGCCACAATGAAAGGATAGCCTACCTCAGCGAGATCAGAAAGTCCTAAGAGGAAAAAGTCCTTGGTGGTGAGATTGTAGATGTCGATCTCCTCTGACCACATTGTTCTTTCTGGAATGAATGAAACCAACATACAGAGGTTACCAGAAAAAATCTAGGAGCCTAGTTATGATCAACACTTGGAAAATAATTCAGCTGTGGTTAATGATAAATTGTGTTAGCACAATTTTAATTACAGTTATCAAATTACTATAAATGTTGATAAAAACATCCCATGCCTTTAGGATAGTTATAGAATATTCACCCTCAGTTTTCTAACAAGAAAGTGAAATTTTAAATTTATCTTAATGAAGCTGTTGTTGGTCTGCAGGAGATTTTGTGATTGCACAATTCAGTGAGAGTTGGTGGTCCATCCTCCACATCTGCTTAGGCAGCTATATTTTTCCATCTTGTATTATCTCATGTTTTTGGTTTTATGCACTATCTAAACACTGAGTTAGCTGAAGACAGAAAAAGTGTATTTTTATTGAAAGTAAATTTTAGAAATAGGAGACACAGAGTATAAGATTAATACATAGTTATTTAGTGAAATAATCAGTGAATTGAGCTTTTGTTATTAGGTCTGACAAAGTGTTTCTATTGGAAAGAAATAAATATAACAATATTTCTATAACTGCACAATCATAATCATTTAAAAATGAAGAGTAACATGTTATATCCTCAAAAGATATACATTAATGTGCATTGAATTTAGCCTATAAAATATAAATGAAAACTTGGTAATAGTGTCTGAAGGTGATCCCAACAATAAACAAACCTGTTTCCATATATATTCAAAACCATTTCCTATTAAAATTAAAGTGCTTGAGCACATTTAATTTAAAATTTAATTTGGTAGCACATATTGTTTTTATTTACCCTTGTATTACTTCTTGGCAAATTTGTCCCTCTTAGACATATTCTGCCCTTCAGCTACTGTTCCCAAGATGCTTGAGGACTTCTTAACCGGGAAGCAAAGCATTTCTTTCGTTGGGTGTGCTTTGCAGCTTTATTTTCTTGGGGCCCTGGCAGGGACCGAGGGCCTCCTTCTTGCCATCATGGCTTATGACCGGTATGTGGTCATATGTTTCTCCCTTCATTACACCCTCATTATGACCAAGGTACGCTGTGCCCAGCTATCGGTTGGAACCTGGGCAGCAGGGTTTCTTCATTCCCTTCTTCATACGGTGATCACCTTCCGCCTGTCTTTCTGTAAGTATCATCAGGTTAACCAGTACTATTGTGATATCCCACCAGTGTGGCGCTCTCCTGTTCTTCCACGTATGTGGCAGAGATGCTTGTTTTAGTGATAGGAGGGATCTTGGCGATAAGTGCCTTTCTGATAACTTTTATTTCTTATATTTACATCATATTCACCATCATTAAGATCCCATCATCCGAAGGGAAGTGCAAAGCCTTCTCCACATGTGCTTCCCATCTCCTTGTCGTATGTCTGTTTTATAGCACCATAATATTCACCTACATCCGTCCTTCCTCCAGTCACCACTCCCCAGGCAGAGACAGGCTCATCTCTATGCTGTATGCGATTTTCACCCCCAATATTAAACCCCATCATCTACAGCTTGAGAAACACAGAGGTTAAAGAAGCACTCAAAAGGCTTTATGTCATAAAACATGATTACAGCAAGCATAACATTGACAAGGTACTTATTTAGGACTCCAAGTAGTTTGAATCCACAGAAAGAATATCTATAGTTAGACAGTATGCATAACTATGTATATATAGAAACTAACACATACGCACATCCACATACCTATCCTTAGTGTTATGTCTATTCATTTAACTACATCTATCTCTGTCCACTTGGAAAATTAAAAAAAAAAAAAAATCCAAAAATAAAATTTCTGAGGGCAACTCAGAGAACTGCTGATAAAAATAGTGTAAGTGGTATAAATGGGCCTGCTTTAAGTAATATTGGATCTGTTGTCATGTTACATCCATCCATATCCAAAGCCCTCACCACACCTGTAGCTATACCTAAATCAATATATATATATATCATCTATATAATTTATATTTTATATTATGTATATCTATATCTGCTTTTCTTTATATTTCTATATCTATATAAATCTATTTGATGATATTCCTCTTACTTTCTTTACCTTAACTGCCTACCTGTCTACTCTCATATGCCTCCTTAAAGTTATTTCACTTTCCCTATTCTTCAACTTTGGTTTCCACTTACTCTGCATTTCTCCATTTTGTTCCTTTTCCTGTGATGAATATCCATTCTCATTTCCACCTATCCCTCCAAGTAGAGCACTTAAATTTCTGTATCTCTGATTCTAGATATCTAATTCATTTGAGTATATTACTATTATTTTGACCTCATCATGTTCAAAACTGAAAGAATCATATTCTACCATTCACAAATATGTACTATTCAGGTTATACAATACTACATATTTTTATTATTTCTATCAATTTATCCTAGCTATTTAGATTAAAATTTCCTAATTTTGGCTCTTCTTTTTCTTGAAGCTCAGAACTTGCATTCAGTGCAAAAAGAAAGCCCTCACTTCTGACTGTGTGTTACTCAACATTTTCCTTTGATTTTCTCATTCGGTAGCTTTAGAAATCAAAAGGCTTGCTCTGGGTTACTGCTTATGTTATACATAATTTTAAGTCAATAATAATGTATAATCTTCTTTATAACACCTCAACTCTGCACATTCCTATTATTTCCTAAAAAATGGTCCCCAGGCTGGTGACCACATTTATTTTTATTCTATTATAAAATGCAATATACACCTACTCTGCCTTTCCTCACTGTTCACAATCTAGCAGTCAATAACTTCTCTCTTCCTATTAAGCTATTCTGTCCTTTCTTTGTGAACAAATGCAGTGATCCCATCACTAGTGAAGTGTCCTAATAGTATTTAAAGGCCCACTGTTCTTTCTTCATCTGGACTATCATTGATCTTTTAGTCATCTTCCATGTTTTATCAAATCATTTTATTTTCATATGTAGATTTGCCTCAAAATATAGAAGCTGTAAGCATTTTTTTGCTGGAATTTGGCATCAAGAAAATTTTCCAAAATCAGCAATGTTCCAATATGTATATTCTAAATCTTTCCAGATTTATCCATAGAAATTGTTGCTCAATTGTCTGTTACTTAGATTTAGACAAACTGGTAAATTCCATACATATTTGAAAAAGGTAATGAAGTAATAATTGTAAATATTTGATATTTGTTTGTTTTATTCTTTCATTTTATTCTGTGTAGCACAGTTTATATGTGACATGAAAGAATCAAGTTAAATTCCTATTTTATAAAAATACTGTGGAATTTGTTAAATGTGATACACAAAATTAAGTAAAACCTTAAAACTCAGCCAATTTTTTAATTCCAATACCTGAAACTCAAATATTTATTTAGTATTTCATCACTAATTTGTATTATAATTTGCATCATTATTGTTATCATAATATTGCTATTGTTATCTTAATATTTGAGTAATTTCTGTGTTATAGAAACCAATGTAAAAGCTAGATTCTGTCTTGCCAGAAATAGTCAATTTGTCACTAAGTCTGGCAAAACTAGTCCTTGCTTTGGCAGAGACTGGAATAGAATATTTGAAAATGTTAAGAAAAAATAAGTTGTATACTTTGCTTTGATTATTACATCATAGATATTTTACAGAATACTATTTTTGTTTGGAATAATAAACTTGATGAAATCATGGTAATTCTAGTTTCTTCTTAAATAAAAAATGTCCTTGAAATACAAGGAACATATATTTTAAGAGGTGCTTAGATTACCTAAAATATTATACGGAACCCACTCGGATTCCCATGTTGCCCACCTCCCACACCTCCCACCACATCCAACACAAACATCTCCCATAGTGTGGCCCACCAACCTCAATGAACTTACACCTCCTGGAGCCTTGCCACCAACCATAGACCACAGTTCACACTATAGACCACACTCTCTCCCACTCAGTTCTGAGTGGTGTGTGCTGATTTAAAATGGCCTACATCCATTGCCACAACAGTACTCAGGACAACCTCCAACTCCCAAAGAAACCCCTGTATTTCAACTGCTCATCCCCTCCCTACCCAAAAAACTGTCAAGTGGCCACTGGCTCCACCTCATTGTTATAATTTCTTGCATTGCAAGAATCACCATATGTGAGCAAGAGAATACCATCAAGTCCACTCTAGTCCATAGTTCTTCCCCCAATCCAGAGGCGACTGGGATGGTGATGTCCACTCCAACTCCAAGTGAGAGAGGGCTTATATCCCATGGATATGGTGGGTGGGATGATCCTGCCTGCAGATGTAGGCCCTCTCCATTCCCTGGGATGGCCATTTCCCATCGTTGTCTCCTCACCAGGTGACTTGAATGAGTCCATTGAGCTGTAGGGTAGGAGTTGCAGCTCCACCTAGATTTCATGCACACCTGGCACATAGGTAGGCGGGAGGCTCCAGTCTCTGGAAGTATACCTAAGAAACTCCAGCATCACATGTAGGTTTGAATAGAAGGGACTGGTGAACCATGTGCAGGGAGGACTTATTTGAGTCTAATTCTGTCACTCTCAGGAGCACAGATTACAAAATAGAACCCACTGATAAGGCATCAGTCTCTGGGGCTATCCCCCCTTATATAAGACCAGGGTGTCTCCGGAGCTCTCAGGAACCCCACTGAGTGGGGTGATAGGCACTTAGATGTTCTATGAGCTCCTACTGAGGTGTGCGTAAGAGTTACCTCTGGGATGACCTCCCGACTCTCTTTGAAGAATTTTGATACATTTTAAATTCATCATGAATTTTAATACATTTTAAAAATATTTTGTTTCACAAAATTAAAATAAA
>JAKSZT010036492.1:0-36140 GCA_026826555.1 Tolypeutes matacus
TTTTTTTTTTTTTTTTTTTTTTTTTTTTTTTAGCAATATATGAATAATTATCTGCAGGAAAACTTAAAACTTTGTTGTAAAATCTTAGGTGTGCACATGATGATTCTCCTAATGAGGATTTACAGAAAATTAGAATCATGTCAGCTAACATAGTTTCATAATATATGCATTATCATCAATATTCACCCTAAACTCTTCTAACATTGATCTATGAAATATATCTTTTCAGCTGACTGATATGCAGTTTTACATTTTCCTGCACTAGACCTGGAAAACAAAAATAATATTACACTGTGTTCTCTTCAGTATTTCTGAAAAAGTCACATAGAAATACTCTATTTATATTTTTATTTTGTTACATTGTTATTTGTTTAGGAAACTTATTCATAATGATATCAATATCATGCAATTTGTTGACCAGTCCATGTATTTCTTCCTTAATTGCCTCTCACTTTCCAACCTTTGCTATAAATTCACAGTGATGCTCAAACTAATGACTGACTTACTGGCAGAAAAGAAGACCATTACCTATAATAACTGTCTGGTAGTTGGATATGAAACTGTGTATAGTAATAAATTTCTAAAAAACATTTGTGAGGAAACTTAACATTCAACACACAAAAGAGTATTTATAGGGAAGCTGATGTAGCCCAGTTGGTTGGGCATCTGTCTATCATATGTATGGACCTGGGTTTGATCCCCGGTACCTCCTGGTTAAAAAAAAAATGCCAAGCCAGTGAGCTAGGCTCTTGCAGTGAGCCACAGGTCCGCAGGGATTCATGGCGAGCCAGGCCCAACGAGCTGTGCAGCAAGATGATGATGCAACCAAAGAGAGATGCAGGGAAATCCAAGGTGAGCTGCACCAGAAACCAGGAACTGAGATGGTGCAAGTGACATATCAGAGGTCCCCAGCATCAAATCCCAGTGAAGCCTTGAAAAGAAAAATGAGAAGAGAAGGCAAGAAACAGACACAGAAGGTCACCCAGCAAATGGACACAGACAGCAAGTGAGGGGGGTGGTGTGAGGAACTCATAGAACTGTACACCAAATAGAAAATAATAAAAGTCAATAAAAAAGAGCATTTATAGACCTTGTGAACCTCATTCATGAAAGTTTACCATATGGGAGGCTCTGGGTTCGGTTCCCGGGGTCTCCTGGTGAAGGCAAGCCTGCCTGCAGGGCGTGGTTAGCTGACCCAGCGAGCACAAGCAGCAAGGGGGGGATAAATGAATAAATAAATAAAATCTTTAAAAAACAATTTTAAATGTTTAAAAATATATATATATATATAAGCAAAATTATAAAATTTTTTGAAAGACATTATAAAAGACAAGCAAATGGGGGAGATGTGACTTACTCTTAGGTAGGAAAATATAGATGACATTTTCTCTAATGTTAATTATAGATTCAGTGCAATTCATGAATATCCCAGCAGCGTTTTTCATGGAATTCCTCAAGCATATTGTAAATGTACATGGAATACCAAAAAGCATTAAAAACATGACAATTCTGAAGGATAAAAAGAAGGAAGGGAGATTGGCACTTGCAGATAGCATTATTTATTATATACCAAAAAATTTTTTTAAAAAGTGATATAACAAGATGGTTAGACAAAAGTTATCCAATTAAACAAAAATAGGTCAGGACCAAATCATCTCCTGCATGACCTCATGAATGAAACTTTATACATGATAGAAGAAATTGTAGTTTAGTAGTAAAATAATGAATGGTCATTTTTGGTGCTAGAAAACCAGTTTTCCATAACGAAAGAAAAAGAAAATTGTATCTTTATCTCACGTGATATAAAAAATTCATTTCAAGACAGATTATATACTTAAAGATAAAAAGCAAATTTACATTACTATATGAAATTATGATTGAATATATTTATCCTGTGAATATTGAGACAGATTCCATCAATATGGCAAAAGATAACCTTTAAAAAAACTGGAAATTTTATTATATTAAAATTTAAAAAATTGTTTATTTAAAATCTATCATAATTTGAAGGCAAAAAATCCCTAAACTGGAAGAGGATAATTAAAATGTTTATCACTTACATAGCATTAGTGTCCAAATATATATTCATATAAAAACTCCAATATCTTAACAAGAAAAAAGTAAACAATTCATTAGAAAAAATATATACAAAAGACACCAATAGGCATATGATTGAGGAGAAAGCCAAAATTGCCTGTAAGAAGATGAAAAGATTATTAGTTGTAAGGAAAATGCATACTAAAATCACAATGTCATAACATTTTAACGAATCTTCTGGCAAAATTTAAAGTTGAAAAAGACCATATGTTGGCAAGAATGTGGAACTATGGGCCCTTTATGAATTATTTTAGATCAGGGGTTCTTAATCTTTTTGGTTCCACGGACCCCTTTACCAGTCAGTTGAAAACCATGGACCCCTTACTAAGTCCACTCTATACTGGTAGTATTTAATAAATATATCACACCCTCACCAGCATGTCCCCACAAGAAGAATGTTTTATTGAATTTCAACTCAAGCTCATGGACCCCTTGTTAAGAGCCCCTGCTTTAGGTAGTGTTGATTTTCACCAGCTATTTTGATAGGGATTAACTATTAAATTGAATATATGCATTTCCTACAACAGTAATTCAAAACTAATGATATGTCATGAAAAACACTCATACATTTACACCAAGTGATGATTTCAACAATATTCCTAGTAATCTGGTTTTTATTATGATAAAAAATGTTTCACAGAACATTCAAAGTAAAACCTGATAAATTAGACATGCATACATGCATATGTCAAGTAGTTACCTCTAAGTCAGAGTGAGGAGATAGTTTGGAGAAGGGGTATCAAGTCACTTGAAAGTTACTAGTGATGTTTTATTTGTTAAATAGTTTGGAGTTAAGGAGTTAATTATATTTTGACTATATATATGTAAATGTATAGGTACATATGTGAATATATAAATATAGTTAAATATGTGCACACGCAAAAGCACACAGTCATATAAAATTACTATTTTATTTAATACATATTTTTTCAAATACAATTATAAAACTAAATGATGTATTGAAGAGCAGATATTGTGCTGAAAAAATAGGGGTAGACAACACCTGGCAAATTCCCCAGGAAGACAACGCAAAATGATAAAAAAACGAAGATGATTTATATAAGGTAGGAGTAAAAGGAAGAATAACCGTATATGTATAAAGGGAATTCCGTAAGTTGAAAAGCAGTAATTCAATAAACTATTTGAGGAAATCACCTTGAATTCAAGAAAGTGGAGCAGGGTCTTAGTTTTCTGCCTATGTGTCAAATAACATACATTAGATTGGCTTAAACAACAGGAATTTATTGTGTAATAGTTTCATAGCCTAGACAAATTTCTTCCTCCCAGGTTTGGTAACATTCTGGCTGACCTGAAATTCTTGGGTTCTTTGGGTTCCTTTTATATGGTAATGTACATGTCTGGGTTCTCTCCTTTCTCTTCCAGGTTCTGTGTTTGGCTTCTAGCACCTCCCAATGACATTTTCTTTTTTAAGTCTCCTAATAAAAAATTAAGACTAATGCTGACTCGTTTGGCCATGTATTAAATAAAATGATATCGTCAAAAGTTCTTTTTTTTTTTAATTATTTTAACTTTATTTTATACATTTAATAATTGAAAACATAAACAATTAAAAACTAAAAAGTAAACACAGATGAATAAATATATACATTTCTCAACTAAAAGTTCTTATTAACAGTGGGTTCACAGTTACAGGAAAAGAATCAAGATTAAGAATATGACCCCCCCCCAGGTACATAATTTGAACAACCACCAAAAGCAACAATTAACTGAATGAGAAAATAATCTTGAATTTAAGAAAGACATAATTATTCAGATAAGCATTCATTGTCCCTTGATATCCACTGTCATTCAAAATAGTTGAAAAAGACACAATAATTAACATACATTAGTAAAATACAAATGTATTTTAACTCCATAATTGAAATGTATGGAGTTTCCCCTGGGATTGTCCTGAGACCCAAACCTTGCTCTTGTCCTAGAAGAAATGAGGCATAGTGAATAGGGTCTTATGGCAGTGAGGTGATTAATAGAATTTTAAATCAGCTTGAACACACAGACACGGTGTATACAATTCTGGAAGGCATAATTGAAATAGACCTACTCAGCAGCTGGCAGAATCCCCACAATGGTTCCCTTACCTAAGGAGTATAGGCTAATTTCTAGGAAAGGCCAATTGGAAGACAGCAAACTTCATTAGCTTAGCAAAATAGTAAACTAAAAGCAATAACACATTTCTAGAGGAATTGCAGAGATTTGTGACATCTTAAAGGATTTGAAGGATGCGAGTGGTATTTTGAGATTAATTTATGAATCCCCAAAAGAGAAAGATTATGTTTGCAAACTAATCTATTCCTCTGGGCATAATACCCTTTGATTATATTAAATTCAGTTGAGGGAATCTTGTTTAGATTACCTGTCAAGATTGTTTTGAGGGCTTTTCGATTTGACCATGTCAGTGAGGCATGACTCAGGTTGAGACCTGCCCCCTTGGTGAGTCTGATATAAAATGACACAGACAGGCAGATACACAGGGAAGAGAGAGCTCTGTCATTTTTTATCTGGCCATGTAACAGAAAGAAGGCTTAAACAGCTAAATCCCCAGGGAGAGGTGATCTATTTTGCCTGATAGCTTACAGCTGACCTTGGGAAGAGAGCCAAGTCTGCAAAAGCAAGCCTGCAGCTGAAATTAGAAAGAAGTGTAGCAGCTGATCCTGAGAAAGAAACCCAGAGGGGAAAACTTAAACCTCACAGAGACTGCCCACCATCGTGCTACAACATGTGGCAGCTGACTTTGGTGAGAAAATTCCTCTTATGGAACATTGAGTTGGAATTTCCCTGGTCCTGGGGCTGTAAGCTTTTACCCCAAATAAATATCCTTTATAAAAGCCAACAGATTTCTGGTACTTTGCATCGGCAGCCCTTTGGCAGACTAATACACTACCACATCACCATTCAACTATCCTATACAGCCTGCCCAGAAAATAAATTACTCTTGGAGTACAGCAGTAGAAAATTGTAAACTTAACTAGGTGGTGTCTCCAATTTCAACTACGGTTCCATATGTGGTATTATATCATTGTTTGTGAAAATTAACACAATGTGTGGTACCTGGTGTACAAGTATTGATACATCAACTACTTTTGTCTCAATACATCTTAGTAAAGACAGAAAGAAATAGTTATATTTCAGCTGGCAATACATCTCCCTGTCCTACCTCAGAGATATAACAACTACCCAGCCGTATATCATAATCTATTCCTCAATAAATTTAATCACCATTCCATTCCACAAGACAGCACACTTGTCTAGTACACTGGTTACATTATATTGTTTGGACCTAGTGAGCAAGAAATAGCAGATACTTTATGATAATTGTTAAGAAAATTTCATTATCAGAGGATGGGAAATAAATCCAACAAAACTCAGGTGAAATTTCTAGGTGCCCAGTGTTGTGGGGCAAGTTGGCATAACCTTTTTAAGGTGCAGAATAAGGTGCTGCATCTGGCCATCCCTACAACCATTAAACAGGCAAAGCACCTAGTTGCCCTCTTTGGATTTTGGAGGCCATACATCCCTCATTTGGATGTGTTATTCCAGCACATTTATCAGGTGAACTGAAATGATACCAATTTTTAATTGGGACCAGATTGACAGTCTTCTTAAAATAAACCCCAAACTTTAATACTTGCCCATCCAACTCTAGACATTTCCATTGATATTCATGTTCTTGAATTAGATAATCCTTTCAGGAGGTAATAACCACAAAACACAGAATAAAATTAGACTTTAACTTGTTCCACTATTATCTTTCTTGATTTATTTTTAACATACTTAATAATTTCTGTGCCTCCCCTTAAGATTCTAATTTCCTTATACATGTGGAGTTTGGGGAAGGGAAAAAGAGTTGCTGACATCTTCATCACTTATAAATAATTTCTGCAATTATACTCCACACCTGAAAACTTGGATTTCTGTTGCACATGGGAAACTGATGCATTATGTGTATATCATTTATTCTTTTAAAGGGGGTCATGATAAAAAGAAAAAGTACCAGAAATATCAATATGTCCACTCATATTTGCAAACTTAGTGAACTTTTAATCATTTTCTAAGCCTTATGTTTACCCTTCATATATGTGGTGTTGGAGTGGATGACATTAGATGATTTTGGAGCTGCCATCCAGTACACACACCTGAAGATTCCTGCATAAATTAAGGATACACAAGATCAACCAAAGTTGATCTTGGCCTATGTCCCAGTTTTCAGTCTGTCTCACTAGTTTCTTAGTCCAATATTCTTTATTTCTCCTTAGTATAAGGGCCTCCCTGATATGAGTGGAAGGAAGACAGTTTTGCATAGTTTAGGAGGGTGAAAGAAAACATCAAATGATACTATATGTATGATACACAGTGAGGATTAACACATTATACCCAGAAATTCCATCAATTCACCTATGTGTCTTCTTAAGCTCAGGACCTTTCACAAGGTGGGAAATTTTCAATCCTGCACATTTACAAAGAAAATCAATGGCATATTCAGGAAGAGTTTCAAAATGAAGCCATACATACAGTCATAAAAGTGCATTTGTAGGATTGAAAGATGTTCACCATCCAACTTGAAATTTTGAAGTATTCAAATACAGCAGTAATAGGGTACAAAGGGTTAATAACATTATGCATGTATACATAACTTCCATAATTATGTTGTGAATAGTACTTGTATTGAATTTCCTTCTATTAGAAGTGTAGTTTTTTAATGTAAAGACTTAAAATGTACAACAACACTTGAAACATTTTCTGGCATTGTTTTTTATTGTAAAAATTGAATCTTCAAAAAATGGAAGTGCTAAGGATCTCTCTCAATCCATGAGAGGTGTCTCAATCATGGTAGATTTCTTTAAAGCAGAACACAACCGCCAAACCCTGCATTATATAAAATTTGCCCTGATAAAAGGACACTAAAATCTCCTATATGTGGGATCAGGAAAAACAAACTTATTTCCAGAATGTCAGAGCTGGAAGAGATGAGATCATCTTATCTATTGCCTTTTTCACAGGCTCAGTGAAGTAGAGAGTGCGTGACAGATCTAGTCGCTTTGAGGTTTGCAGTTTCACATGACAACACACCACCGTTCTGTACCAGCTGCATTTGTTGAATTTAAAAAATGTGTAAAGAATGAGATGGTTCAAAGGGCTCAAACACCCACAGCATCATTTCTCTTCAAACAGCCTTTCTCGGCACTACACTTTCCTCAAGGTTTTCTTCACATTTGTGTTTCTCAGCGTGCAGATCAGGGGGTTAAACCTGGGGGCAACCATGATGTAAAATAGGGCCAACACCTTGTAATCATTAACAGAATCCACCATGGGGACTTGGGTTAAGGAAATGTAAATTTAACAATGAGATACTTTATCATGCATCATTTTCATGAAAAGAAAATGAAAAAGCCACTTCATATAAAAGTTTGATGATGTTTCAGGGAAATCAACATATCTCTTGAAACTACCTTATGCTCATTGTTGACTTGTTCATATTTGGTAAATAGAAATAATCTAAATGCCTAATAATAATAGAATGTAAATAGCATGTGATAGATAGATATTATAGAAAATAAGTCAGAAATTTAAATTTTGGATCTATCTGTCACATCTAAATGGATAGATCACTAAGCTATATTGTTGAGCAAAAACCTTTAGGCACACCATGATAATCACAGTGTTATAAACCATATGTTAAAAAGTCACTCCAAATAATGACTTTCCCCATTGAGCACAATATTAGCTATGGGTATATCATATATGCCCTTTATCATGATGAGAAATTTTACTTCAATTTCTTTCTTTTGGAGTTTTGATCAAGAAAGGATACTGGTTTTTTGTCAAATGCCTTCTCTGCATCAATCTATATGATCATGTAATGTTTCTTCCTTGATTTATTAATGTGGTGTGTTATGCTGACTGATTTTCTTGTGTTGAACCACACTTGTATACCTGGGATAAAACCCACTGGGTCATGGTATATATTAATAATTCTTTTAATGTGTTGTTGGATTTGGTTAGTGAGTAAGCTGTTGAGGACTTTTCCATATGTGTTCATTAGGGATATGGGTTTGTAATTTTCCTTTTCTTGTAATACATTTATCTGGCTTTGGCATTACGGTGATACTGGCTTCATATAATGAGTTTGGCAGCATTCCCTCTTGTTCAATTATTTGGAAGAGTTTGCGTAAGATTGGTATTAGATCTTTGAATGCTTTGTAGAATTCACCTGTTAAGCCATCTGGAACAGGTCTTTTCATTTTGGAGAGTTGTTTGAAGACTGTTTTAATCACTGTATTTGTGATTGGATTGTTGGGGCCCTCTATTTCTTCAAGAGTCTGTGGAGGTTGTTCATAAGATCCTAGTAATTTTTCCATTTCATCTAAGTTGCTTGATTTGTTGGCATACAGTTGCTCATAATATCTATCATCTTATGACCTCTTTTTTTTCCTGTGGGTTCAGTAGTAATGTCCCCATTTTTGTTTCTGATTTTATTTATTTGCATCTTCCCTCTTTCTTTTTTTGTCAGTCTAGCAAAGGAATTGTCAATTTTGTTAATCTTCTCAAAGAACTAACTTTTGCTTTTGTAGTCTCTATTGCTTTTCCTTCTCAATTTCATTTTGATTGCTTTGAGAATAGATTGTTTTTATTTTCCTAGTTTCTCCAGCTCTTTAGTTAGATCAGTGATCTTACCTCTTTCATCTTTGTTAACGTTAGCATTGAGGGCTATATATTCCCTTCACAGAGTTCTGATATGTTGTGTTCTTATTTTCATTTGTCTCAAGATATTTATTGATTTCTCCCACAATTTCTTCTTTGACCCACTCGTTATTTCAGTGTGTTGTTTCATCTTTCTATATTTGTGAATTTTCCCTTTTTCTACTTGTTAATTTCCAGCTTTGTTGCATCATGATCAGAGAAAGTGTTTTGTATAATTTTGAACTTCTTTAATTTATTGAGGTCTCACTAACTTCCACAGTAAACAGTGGCTCAAGCAGGGGTGCTCTTGAGGACTCTAGAGAGTACTAGACACTACAGGCAAGGCAGACAATTGCAGGAGATTGGGATCCTATCAGTAAGCCTTACTCTGAAATATTTGATAATGTATCTCCCCAATGAATCCGAGCTAGATTCATTTATAATTTTCCTACACACAGGTCTTCTGCTCCTCCTATTTGAACCTGTAATTAGCACTATACCCATTAAATATATGTCCCAGAGACTTAAATCTTTGGCCTGTTCATATGCTGGTTGATCCCAAAATCTCTTCAGACTCACCCAGCACAAGTAACAAAAGGATAATAATGGACAAAGCCCATTCCCCCCCAAAAAATAGTGTATATTTACAACTGCAACAAGACAGTTCCATCCATCCAACCCATGGGATCTAACCTCTCACTAAACTGGAAGCAGAGTGGGCATCAGCACCCCCAAATCCTCAAGATTGAGGAAGGAATAAACATAAAGTGGGAATGCAACTATCAAATAAAGTAGACTTATTATTATTCTACTAATGGAAGAGATTGCAACACTGTTACAACAGTGGTGGTCACCAGAGGTTCTGAGGGGTGGGAGAAGGAAGAATAGGTGTAACATGGAGCATTTTGAGATTTAGGAATTGTTCTGCATGATATTGCAATGATGGACACAGTCCATTAAACATTTTGTCAAAACCTATATAATAGGGTGGTGCAAAGTGTAAACATAATGTAAATTATAGACTGTGGCTAGTAGCAATGCTTAAATATTTGTTCATCAATCAAAACAAATGTACCACACCAATGAATGATGTTGTTAATGGGGGAAAGTGTGGGAAGGGAGTTGGTGAAATATATTGGAATCCCTCATATTTTGATGAAACATTTAGGCAATCCGAAGCTTCTTTAAAAATAAAAAAATAAAAAAAATAAAAAATAAATTTATTGAGATCTACTTTGTGATCCAACATATGAGCTTCAGCCATTTTCAGTAATCCAAGATATGCAGGGAAAGAACACCTGTAGTTGCCCAGAGAAACTGTTGATGCTTCACACTCATTTCTCCCCTCTCTGGGGCAGGGATGGAGTTGCAGGTGTAGACAGCAAACTAAATAGTATGGATAAAAACTGATAGCAGTTGCCCATGCAGACTGACAAACCACCAGCTCCTCAGCTCCCCTGCCAGGGACAGGGATTGAGCTCCAGGAGTGACAATCATCTAGTCCACATGGTCATTTGAACTTGCAGTTACGCTGAGATGCTGAAGGAACACCATCCACTCTGCCTTTCAGGGGCTGGAATAGAAACACATATGGGCCCAAAAATCTAGTCCATGTGGACCAAAAGTACATGCAGTTGCCCAGAGAAGCTGAGGGAACACCAATGTCCTTCTATCATTTTGGAGATGAAGATGGAGTCACAGGTGTCCAATAATCCAATCTGCAGGCTAAAAGCACCTCGGTTGCCCAGAGTGTCTGAGAAAGTACCACCCCCACCCCATCTTAAGAGGGAGTTGGGACAGAACCACAAGTGTCTAACAATCCAGTCTACTTTTAGCTGTTCTTAAGAATAGACTTTTAGCCAGCCAAATTTACTAATCAGTAGCTAAAGTCAGTGCCTGACCATCTCTCACTCCCCCATTTTTGGAAATGGAGCTTCCAACTTCAGCCAGGGTATAGCTCCTGAGGTGGCTTATGCAACCATAGGAGGACGGGCAGTGGCTTTGGCAGTGTGGAATGATGAAGTCAAGAATCTTCATTGAAGATGGACAGTCTCCTCATTTTGTTCTTCCAAGAATATTGTAGGATGTTCTTCTGGTCTTCTAGGCGCCTCCAAAAAAAGGTGTTTTAGATAGATCAGAGTGATTACTGACTACACTGTAGGAGGAGCTGAATATTGAAGCTTCTTACTCTGCCACCATCTTGCCCCTTCCTCTATTAATCTCATTTTTGACTCATAGTCTACAATGTTTACATTGGCCCCTCAAACTTTATGATATCTATTAAGAATCTCCAAAAGGAAACCACTTCCAAAAATCATAATTCCCCTTTTAACTGATGCTATGAGGAAGAAAATTGATTATATACTGGATAAGTTTATATTTAATATATTCTAACATACAAATTAGAGCATTTTATTAATTTTGTATTTTATTAACAAAGAAACTGGATTTTTCTCAGGAAGACAGTGTCCATCAAGAATTTAAGGCACAAGGTTAAATTTTATAGCATTAATTAAAACTGAGGGATAAAAATCATGATATAAAATAATAAAGCACATATACTCTCTACTTTGGGAAAAACACAAAGATCAAAAAGTAGGTTAAAATATTCTAGAATATCCTAAAATGTTAAAGCTATCAGCAGAAACAGAAAGAGAGCAATTATCTTTTTCTTTGATTTTCTAACTTTGTGAATATTTAATGAAACTATGATAAATGAAAAAGGAGTTTGAAAATATGTGTGTAAATATATTGATCCCAATTTTGTATATATCAATATGTGTACATATAAAATACATTAAAAGTATTTTTATCTAGTTGTAGGGATAGTACATAATATAACAAGAAGCTTTCAATAAAATAAATGTTACTTTGAAAAACATAAAGATTTTTATTCATTTTAGGGAGGAGAAAATCCATTGAAGCAAATATCTTTTCTGAATGAAGAGTAAAGATAGAAAGGTCTAGAGGCAGGGACCCTGAGAAGTCTGCAATGAGAAAGAAGGGGAAACCCAAAGGGTTTCCCGGGAAAGAAATTATTCTCTGTAAAGATCAAGAACATCTTTCTAAATGCTACCTTTACGGGAGGAAGCATCTAAAAGAAAAGCAAAATAATAGTTTAAAAGTATCTTTAGATTTTTAGGGAATTGACTGGACAGTAAAAACAAACAAAAATAATTTAGAATTTGCTTTCTTTTTAAAAAACATTTTTTATTACAGAAGTTGTGAAGTTACAAAACAATCATGCACATGTGTAGAATTCCCATACAACAACCCTTCACCAACACATCCCAACCCATAACATTGTGGAATATTTGTTACAGATTAGGAAATACTGTCATCAGTCTATTACCACTAACTAGGGTCTATAGTGTACATTTGGTATATTTTTTCCTTACCCCTTGTATTAGTCAGCCAAAGGGTTGCTAATGTGATATACCAAAAATGGATTGGTCTTCATAAAGGATATTTATTTGGGGTAGAAATTCACAGATACCAGGCCATAAAGCATTAAGTTTCTTCTCTCACCACAGTCCATTGCCACGTGTTAGAGCAAGACAGCTGCTGGCATTTGCCAGGGGTCAGGCTTCTGGGGTTCCTCTCTTCCTGGGGCTGCGTTTCTCTCCGGGCTTAGCTCCTGTTTCCTCCACAAGGTCAGCTGTAGATGATCAGGTGAATGGCTTGCTTCTCTTCTCCTGGAGCCCTTTTCCCAACATCAAAACTGCATCTCAAAAGACTGCTTCAACTTTCCTTTTCCTTGCCTTTTATATTCAATTCCTCACCCACCAAGGGGTTGGGCTCAACACCCTAATCCTAACCTAATCATGCCCAGATTAACAGATCACTTTACAAGCATGATTCAATTATATTTTTGGAATTCATAATTACATCAAACTGCCACATTCCACCCTCTGAATTCCAAAAATACATTGCAATATTTAAAAAACTTAAATCAGTTACAATCCAAGTACAAAATCATATCAAAATCATTTTAAAGAAATACAGTTTGTCTTCAGGCAAAGTCCCATATGCTATAGACCTCTGAATCTTACAAAACCATCTAACTGCTTCCAATACACAAATGGAAAGACAAAAGATAAACATTTTCAATATTATAAGGAGAAATTAGGATGTTAAACATGAGTCATGGATCCTCTACTGTTCAGTAAACTTGCAGGGCATCCTCCATTGGATTTCAAATTCTGAGAGTCATTTTTAAGAAGATGTTTTCTTTTCCTTGGGGCCACATGGGAACCCACCCTTTCCACAGGCTTGCCCAATGGCCCTTTTCTTGGTTCCACCCTCATCAAGCATCTGGGTGTCGACCAAGCTCCAGACCTCATCCTCCAAGAGTGTTGGGGTGATTTCCACACCCTACCCAATCTTTGGGTTGGAGTCTTAGCCCCCCTAGTACAGTGAGGTGAAGATAATATTCCCCTTAACCTTTGGCCTACAGGCTCAACCCTCTCAGAGCAAAGAGTTGACCACCTGGCCTTCCCTAACCTTTGGCATACAGGCTCAACCCTCTCAGAACAATGTGTTGACCACCTGGCTTTCTTTAATCTATGGGGGACAGATACACCCTTCTCAGACCAATGGGGTGTTGACCTTAACCGCCCTAAATTTTGAGGAATGTGCTCCAACCTCTCTGCACCCTGGGGTGGAAAAACTCTTCCTGAACATCGGGTAGGGACATCCACCTTCTTCAACTGCTGGGGAAAACTCACCCTCTCTGTACACATGGGTGGGGCTCCTCTCTTGGCCCAAGGAGATGTCTTAAGTCCAGATCTCTGCTTCCACAATTTTCTTCTTAAAGCTGATTCTCCTTCAATCTCTCCTTTCCATGTCCTCTTTTGTCCAAGCTGACAGTGGTTTTGTTCATACAGTTCTCTCAAAAACTTTGTTGGTTTAGCATGCAGGAAGCAGGGGTCTAAGCCATCACACAGTAAGACTTTCCACAAGTCTTTCCTAGATAACTGCATATTCAATTCTGAGTTATGAGTTCCAAGTTTAGTAAAGTCTTCAAATAGGGCATTTTCATCTGGGAATTTGATTTCCACAGTCTTGGAAGTTCCAGAATCAGTTTCTGTTTTCTTTTTGCCCAAAAGTTCAGTCCTTAGTGTATTTCTCTCATCTAGTATTTTGCTATAAGCTGCAAGAAGAAGCAAAGCCACATTCTCCGAGTTTACCTTGGAAAGTTCTTTAGCTAAATGCTCTGGTTTGCCATTTTTAAGTTCTGTCTTCCATATAACACCAGGAGTTAATCTTGTTAAGTTCTCTGCAAATTTAAAACATGGATCACCTTTCCTCCAGTTTCCGTTAAAAGTTTCATCATTTACTTCTAAGGCATCATAGAAAGTCTCTTTAGCATCCATATTACTATCAACAGTCTCTTCAAAGTGGTCTAGGCCTTTTCTATCAAGCATTTTACAATTCCTCCAAAAAATACCCCTTACCATTTATAAAACCGTTCCAACATTTTGGTATATGCAAAAGCACTTCCCCACTCCTTGGTACCAAATTCTGTATTAGTCAGCCAAAGGGGTGCTAATGTGATATACCAAAAATGGGTTGGTCTTCATAAAGGGTATTTATTTGGGGTAGAAGTTCACAGATACCAAGCTATGAAGTGTTAAGTTTCTTCTCTCACCACAGTCCATTGCCATGTGTTAGAGCAAGACAGCTGCTGGCGTTTGCAAGGGTCCAGACTTCTGGGGTTCCTCTCCTCCTGGGTCTGCGTTTCTCTCTGGACTTAGCTCCTGTTTCCTCCACAAGGTCAGCTGTTAATGTTCAGGTGAATGGCTTGCTTCTCTTCTCCTGGGGCCCTTTTTCCAACATCAAAACTGCTTCTCAAAAGACTGCTTCAAATTTCCTTTGCCTTGCCTTTTATATTCAATTCCCCACCCACCAAGAGGTTGGGCTCAACGCCCTAATCCTAACCTAATCATGCCCAGATTAACAGATTAGTTTACAAGCATGATTCAATTATATTTTTGGAATTCATAATTACATCAAACTGCCACACCCCTCTAATATTAACACAGTACGTCTTTGACATTAATTCAAGAATATTGCAGTATTTCTCTTAACTATCAAATATAGGTTACATTAATTGTATTTTTCCTATGCTTCTACACATTCCCACCATCCTGGAATAGTGATATACATCTGTACTAGTTCAAAAAAGGACATTCTTGCATTTAAACTATTAACCACAATTCTCATCCACCTCACAGTTCACTGAGTTATTCAGTCTTTAGATTATTCTCAAACTTTATTTTTAAAAACATACTTAGATTACAAAACTGTTTTGAAAAAATATAGTGATTCCCATATGCTCCACTCCCCATACCTCCCAAACCCTCCCAAGGAAATATCCTTCATTATCTTGGCACATTCATTGTAATTGATAAATGCATCCTGGGGCATTGCCATTAAACATGGACCATAGTTCACATTGTAGTCTACACTCTCTCCCTCACAGTTCTCCATGTTATGTGATGATATAAAATGGCTTATATCTGTCACTGCAATGTCACTCAGATTGATTCCCTAGTCCCCAAAAAGGCACCATATTACAACTGGTTTTCCCCCTCCCTACCCCCATAGCCTCCATTGGCCACTATGTCCACATCAGTGTTGTAATGTCTTCCATTACTAGAATCACAATATGTCTATAGTAGAATACCAGTAAGTCCACTCTAGTCCATAGCTCTTCCCCCATTCCCAAGGATTTGGTGATGGTGATATCCACTCCAACTCCAATTGAGAAGGGGCTTATATCCCATGGGGAAGATGGATGGGATATCCTGCCTGCAGCTGCAGATTCTATCTGTTCCCTGGTATGGTGGTTGTCCATCATTTTCTCCCCAACAGTAGTCCAGGGTGAGTCCAAGGAGCTATAGAGTAGGTGCCACAACTCTGCCAAGGATCTGGGCCCAGCTGGCACATGGACAGTCCAAAGATTTGAGTCTAAGGATGTACAACTACAAATTCCAGCACCAAGTATAAGTTTTAATAAATGGTACAGATGAGCCATGTGCAGAGAAGTCATAATTGAATCCATCTCTCAATCTGAGGAGCACAAGCCCCAAAGTAGGGCCTAATGGAAAGGTACCAAATTCCAGAGCTTTCCACCCTGGCCATAGGACCTAGGTGTCTCCAGAGCCCTCAGGAGCCCCACTATTTGGGGTGATATCCATTTTGGCAGTCTATGAAATCCTGCTGCAATGTACATAAGTTTTACCTCTGGGAAGACTTCCCAACTCACTTTGAAATCTCTTAGCCAAATACACTCATTTGTCTTTACCTTTCCCCCTTTTATTTGAGGTCTTTTTCCAGTTTCATTGCCTGTTGGTACTTGGTAGCAATCCCATGGTGCCAGGGAAGTTGATCCCTGGGGATCAGTCCCATGCTGGCGGGAAGGTATTGCTTTCTGGCATAGAGAGAGGCCACATTTGAGCAACAAGGAGGCCCTCAGGAGGCAACTCTTAGGCAACCCATAACAATAGTTAAAATTTCAATTTCAAGAACAAAGGCTCATAATCCTAGTCATCAACATCAAGGGCCCATTAGTGGATCATCCTCCTTTGTCAGTCACTGCCTTTGCACTTGGGGGACTGTTGCTGTTCCTTTAGAGAATGTGGCAGAGCTCTCTAGAATAGGAATTCAGTATTCTTTTGATAATTATTTGAGTCTCTACCCAATGTGACAATGCCATGTGAATATTTGAATATTTTTAAATACCTTATATATATGTTCAGGTGAACTTCCTCCCATTCATAATCCAGCACTGACACCCTACACCAAAGATCTTCCCCCACTCCAGTTGTAACACTTCTGTGATCCAAAGCTTCTTCAAAAATGAATACATTAAAATAGCCAAATTCAATGAATAGGAAAATGAAACAATAATGATAAGATTAAGTATAAGAAATCAAATACATACAAATTTTCAAAAAACTAAAACTAATGCAAAATTAAAAGATTGGGATAGTAAAAAATAATGTAAAATTAAAAACTTTTGCACCTCAAAGTACGTTATCAAGAAAGTAAAAATGCAGCCTACCCAATGGGAGAAAATATTTAGCAACCATATATCTGAAAGGATCCTAATATCCTGCCTATATAAAGAAATCCTAAACCTCAAAAATTAAAAGACAAACAACCCATTTAAAAAATGGGCAAGTGACCTGAAAACACACTTCTCCAAAGAAGAAATATAAATGGCTAAAAAGCACATGAAAAGATATTCAAAATCACTAGCTATTAGGGAAATGCAAATCAAAACTACAATGAGATACCATCATACACTCATTAGAATGGCGGCTCTTAAAAAAAAAAAAAAACCAAAAACAGTGGACTATAAGTGTTGAAGAGGATGTGGTGAAAGGGAACCCTCATCCAATGCTGGTGGGATTGTAAAATGGTCCAGACACTATGGAGGACAGTTTGGAGGTTCCTCAAAAAACTGAACACAATAACATGTCAACTTAGTATTTTATTCTTCACTAAGGTCTCCTTTATCTATCTTAAATTTGAAACTCAAAACTAACTCACTTATTTAGTTATGTGAAAAATATTGTCTGTATATTTTGGATGAAGAAATCATTGTTGAAAGAAGTGAAGATACTTGCAAAGTTCACAACTAAAATCAATGGCAATTTCAAGATTAGAAAATAGAGGTCCTCTCCATTCTATAATTAAGGAGCTAGAAAATTGGTGGCAATTTATACATGGGAAATCATTAATTTCAGGAGAAAGTGAAGTCATAAGGGTGGATTTGAACAAGTAAAATAAAACATCATTTGTGGTTTTGGAATTGGAGAAAACTGGTTTTTCATATAAATATTTATAAAAAATTTTTGGTTAGAATATCAAAAATTTAATTAGAGTAATTAACTTTGTAGTAATAAATGCAGACAGAATGTTTGGCTTTGCCTGTGTAATCTACTGACCTCAGTCTCTTAAGAAGAGTAATGTCTTGTGTGAACCATAATTCTCTGAATACTGTTATTACATACTTCATGAAGTTCCCAAAATCATAAAAAAGACTCCATAATTTATAATCTGATAAATGATAAAAAACCAAAGACTCATAACATTTTACTTCCTTAATAGAAAGTTATTATTTGAAATGTTTGCAAAAGCTGGAAATAAAGAATGAAAATGCACATTTCAATAGGAAAAAAAATCAACATATTTATAGAGAAAATGCAAATTATATTATATATGTGGAAAGTTATTTCTTTCTATTTGAATTCAATATTTACTTTTTCTAGTTTAGTTGGATTTTTACATACCAGTTCCCATTTTATTTTGGAAGGAGAGAATATGGGAAACGAAATTCACATTTGTTTTCCCCAAGCACATGACTAAAATAATGTTATTTTTTATATCTACTCAAATTAATAAGAAATTAATTAAAAGTTCTCCAAACAGTATTTTAAATATTATTTTAAATTTTTAAAATAGGCTTTTCACTTATAAGTGAGGAAATATTTACACAGCATAATTGGGGGTATACTGAGAAGCTTTACTCCCAATGGTTTAAATAGCAGATAATCCTAAAATTGCATAATACAGAATGTGATGTAGATGGATCAAGTTGTTGGTAATCTCTTCCTGTTGTACATGTTCTGTACTACCAGACTGTTGCATTCTGGTTTTCCATCTTTTTGAGAACATGAAAGATTTTTATAATTAAAGACAAAGAAAAAAATGCATAGTTCAGATTAATTTATTTTTAAGGCTACATCTTCATTGCAATGGAATTTTTTATTTTGAAGTTGACAATAGTCAACTAAATCTGTAAAAGAGTTTTGAAGAGGAAACTTAAAAATTAATTGATGGAAAAATATATGTATATGTGGAGGGGGCAAGGTGGTGGCAGAGTAAGGAGCTCCAAGAGTCAGCTATCTAAATCACTGTATTTGGGGACCTAGGAGAAAAGAAGAGCATATTGGAGCATCCCATCTGCAGTGACATTCATGAATAAGGCACTCCACACTGAGGAGATCAGGGCCCATCTCCTGCAAGAGGCAAAAATCACTTCAGGATCTATTCCCTAGTTGGAGTTGGAAATTCCATTTCCCAAAAAATGGGAGAGGAAGAGATGGTTAGACACCAATTTCAGCTACTGATTAGTAAATTTGGCTGGATAAAGTCCATTTCTAAGAACAGCTAAACTTTGAATATGTCCAAATCAGAAATAGGCCAGTAGCCTCCATTTTAACTCTGCCCTGTCAAGAGGGGAAGTGGTACTGATTAAAAAGCACCATGAATACAGAGACTGGTGTCTTTCCACACTGGTTGGATTGAAGCCCTATCTTAGGGTCCAGCTTCACAGATAAACAGATATTGAGCGATTTTGTAACCAACAGACTGGCTTTGCAGGAAATACTAAAAGTAGTGACACAGGCTAAAAAGAGAGGGCAGAATAGAGAGGCTTGGAAGAGCCTAGAAATGAAGATTAAATAAATAAAGGTAAAATTGTAAAGTGAGTGGTCAAAACAATATATGACAGATGACAACCAAAGATCAAAATGGGTGAAGTAAGAACAACCTACACAGTAATAACATTGAATGTTAATGTGTTAAACTCCTTCATCAAAAGACACAGACTGGCAGAATGGATAAGAAAATATAAGCCATATATATGCTGTCTACAACAGAGTCACCTGAGACTCAGGGATACAAATAGTTTAAAAGTGAAAGGCTCAAAAAAGGTTTTCCATACATGCAGTAAGCACACACACACACACACACACACAAATGCTGGAATAGCTATATTTATATTGGATGAAATATACTTTAATAACAAAGCTCTTATTAGACACAAGGAAGATCATTGTATACTAATAAAAGGGGCAATTCACCAGGAGGAAATAGCAATCATATATGTATATGTATCTAACCAGGAGACCCCAACTTACATGAGGCAATTAATGGCAGAACTGAAGGAAGAACTAGATGTCTGTACAATAAAAATAGTTGAAAAGTTTAATACACAACTCTCTTCATTGTTATATCATCTGGGCAGAGGTTCAATAAAGGAAAAGATAGATTGAATAATATGATAAACTAAGCTTGATAGTCATTTATAGAACATTGCGCCCCAAAACAGCAGGATATACATTCTTCTCAAGTGCACATGGATGGATATTTCGTCAGGATAGACCATATGTTGGGTCACAAAGTAGATTTCAATAAATTGAAAGAGATCCAAATTAAACAAATTACTTTTTCTGGTCATAATGGAATAAATCTGGAAATCAATTTCACGCAGGAAAAAGGAAAATTCACAAATATACGGAGATTAAAAAATACACGATTATACAATCAGTGGGTCAAAGAGGAAATTCCAAGAGAAATCTCTAAATATCTCGAGATGAATGAAATTGAGAACACAACATATCAGAGCTTATTGGATGCAGCTAAAGCAATGCTGAGAGGAAATTTATAGCTGTCAATGCTTAGGTTAAAAAATGAAGAACACTAAAATCAAGGACGTAAGCACACAGCTGGAGGAACTAGAAAAAGAACAGCAAACTATGGTCAGATCAAGCAGAAAAAATGAAATAACAAAGGTGGGAGCAGAAATAAATTAAATAGAGAACAAGAAAACAATAGAGATAATTGACAAAGCCAAAAGTTGTTTATTATATATCAACAAAATTGACAAACCCTTATCTACATTGGCATATTTCACTTACAGTCATATATATAAATGTGATATATATGTACTTGATTCATTAGTGCTAGGCACCAGAAATAAGTTCACCAGAAAGAAGTTTATACTATTTTTTTAGAGCAATATGATTTTTCCAAAGCATTGTTGTGGCAATTAAAGTTATGAATGTAAATTACTTTGCACAATTCTGGTAATTTTGGGACATTTCTGTTAGGTACATAAACATTTATTATTCTTTCTTCTTGGTGAATTTTCTCTTTTATTAGTATGTAGCAACCTACTTCACCTCTTATAAGAGTTTTGATTTAAAATCTATTTTTATCTGATATTAGTTTTCATACATCCATTCTCTTTCAATTGTTATTACTATGGAATATCTTTTTTGTACCTTTCACTTTCAGACTGCTTGTGTCCTTGCATCTGAATTTACTCTATTGTAGACAACAAATAGATGGCTCATATTTTTTATTCATTCTATCAATCTATGTCTTTTAATCATGGAGTTCAAGCCATTATTATTCAGTGTTACTACTATAAAGATGTTACTTACTTCATCCTCTTTATTCCTTGACTTTCTGTTGTCATTTCTTCCTATTTTCTGTCTTTTCAACCATTCAATTTCTCTTATTTATTATCCTCATTTCTACACTTTTTTCCAGGCTCTCTCACTTTTCTTTTCCTGATGGGCTGTAATACACCCTTTAATATCACCTGTAGATTCAGTCTCTTGGAAACATACTCCCTCTGTTTCAATTGTCTGTAAGATTTTAAACTTGCCTTCAATTCTGAATGATTGTTTTGCCAGATAAAGAATTTTTGACTGGCAATTTTTCTCTTTCACTACCTTAAATATATCAAACCACTGCCTCTCACCTCTGTAGTTTCTGAAAAGGGATTGGCACTTGACATTATTGAAGCTTGCTTTTCTCTTGCTGCTTTCAAAATCCTTTACCTTTGGCCTTTGACAATCTGAATAGTAAAGGTTTTGGAGAAATTCTATTAGGATTTATTTATTTTTTTCGAGTATGTTGTCCTTGAATATTGTAATTCATGTATTTCATAACAGTTGTAAAATTATTAGTCCTTATTTCCTCAAGTATTCTTTCTAACCCCTTTCCTTTCCCTTCTCTTTATGGGAAACTTATAACATATATGTTTTTGTATTTCATATTGTTATTCAGTTCCCTGAGACTCTGCGCAATTTTTTGCATACTTTCCTCCTTCTCTTCTATTAGCATTTCAGTTTCTAGTATCCTGTATTGAAATACTGTATTTATTCTTTTAGTGTTTCAAATCTGCTGCTATAGGCTTCTAATGTATTTTTATTCTCATCCATTCTATCTTTCATTTCCATAAGCTATTATTTTTTTTGCAGACTTTCAAATTATTCTGTAAGCTCACATAGTGTCACAGTAATATCTTTTATCTCTTTAGTCATATTTTCCTTCAGTTCTCTAAATTGATTAAGCAGATTTCTATGGACATCATTTAAATCCTGGGTTTCATCTACATTCTTGGCTTGCTCATTTGACTGGTCCATATCTTCCTATTCCTTAGAATGGGTTGTTATCATTTGCTGATACCTAGGCACCTGCTTATTGTGATGATATTATTCTGTTTGTCAATTTCTATCTCTTGCCTAGTGGTTTTATTTCACAGCTTTCATTTGATTTTAGTTTACTTTTTTCTAATACTTTAATATTGACCTGTTTAAGATGTCAAAACTGGGATAGGGAGCTGCTAATGGGGCCCAATGAGGCCTTTTGTGCCTGGAAAGAATTGGAAGAGACCAGTCTGGCTTACTCCATTTTCCTGGCTGGCCAACAAATGGTGCTCCTCGGCAAACCATTCTACATAGATGAATCCTTCAAATTCCACGACCTTTTCAGGGCTAGCAAGTTATGGTGATTACATTCACCAAGGAGAAACCACAGTCAGTCCTTTGCTGCACCCTCCCTTTTCCCAGGGAAGAATCTGTTCTTTCCCAATCTCTTCTGGCCACTCAGCTGTAAGTTTTACTAAGGCTGCCTGTCTAAGTGTTAGGGGCTGGGTGATGTTCCCAGATGTTCTCATGGTTTTCCCTCTGGCTTCTCCATTTCTGCATCCCCAAACCCTCCTGGAGAATGTGTGTGGCACTTCCCTGGCCAGAAGAGGTCTCCAAAGTGGCTCCCTTAGACTTCTTCTATGCTTTCTCCCCTATTTTGAAGAGAGCTTTGCCCTACCTGAGCTAGCCTGGTGCCCAATTTTCAACATACATACGTGTAACCTATGGAATGAAATCCTGACTCACTTTTGAAATCCCTTAGCATAAAAACTCATTTGTATTTACTACTTTTCCATTTATTCAGGGTCTTTTTCCAAATCCATTGTTAACTGGCACTTGGTAATAATCACTTTGTGCCAGAGAGGCCCATCCCCAGGTATCATGTTCCATGCGAGGTGAAAGGCAATGAGCTTAAATGCTGAGTTTGGCTTAGAGGCCACATCTGAGTTACAAGGTTTTCAGGAAGTAACTCCTAGGCAAAATATATGTCTAGGCTAAGTTTTGATTTTATAAGACTAAGGTTCATAATTACAAACATTAATAAGATATTATTAATGAAATTAATAGGATGTTTTTAAATGGCCGTTCTTAGGACCCACAAGCAGGGCTAGGATGAAATTTGAATTTTGGACATTCTGAATCCATAAATCAGGGAAATCACCTAGTCTGGACATACTAAACAAACTTTGACCTAAAGCATAACAGTAATAGCTAGCATTTACATGGTCTTAATATCTATCAGTCTTTCATTGTTCTGTGTCTACACATGTTAGATTATTTTATACTAATGAGAATCTTTGTGGGGGTTAGAGTCCTCTATATTTTACAGATGAGTAAAGTGAAGCATGGAGAGGTCAAAAAAAAACATCCAAGAATTTACGGTCAGTGAAAGGTGAAGCTGAGACTCAAATACAGGACCTAGGCTGGATTCAGTGAAACTACCACTTACCAACTGCCTTGAAACTGCCACATACTAACCCATTTTTCAGATTAGACACTCCCTTAATGGTTTGTAGAAATTTTTAAAAGTTTCTTTTTCACTTTTGTTCAAATGCCCACCTCCTCATGTTTATTCATAGTAGGCTTGCTGCATCATGAGATATGTTACTGTTTCCTCTCTCCCTTGCAGCATCTCTCAAAGCTGACTCTGAAGAGTTCTAGCCAGGGAGCATAAAGACCTCCATTTTAAGATGGAGCCTAACTACCATAGTCAGAAAGAGGTTTGGGAGAAAGAAATAACCTATCATAGTTAGTTATCAATCTCTGTACTTTTTTCTCTCTCCCACAATGACAGAATTTTTTTCGAGGACAGGGAAATGTTTCAATTCATTTTTATTATATAATTTCACCCCTCTCACCAAAATATGCTTCTTTGATGCCATGTTTTTTTTTTGTTGTTGTTGTTGCCATGTTTAGATTCAAACTGAGCTCACAGAACTGAGCTATGTCAGTGATGATGTCACACAATGGTTACTGGAAGCCTTGGAGCACACTCAGCTCCCAACTCCTCTTCTGTGAGGTTGTTAAATTCAGATCTCCCTGTGGGAGAGTGACTTTGGCTGTAAACTGACAGGTATTAAGGACTAAATCAGAGTCCATGCTTCAGGAAAGGTTGAGACAGTACTCACAACTAGCACAAGAGAAAAAATCTTGCAGAAACTATTCTTTTAGGTTCACATTCACCAAAATGAGAAGAAACAACAATCTGGGAAAAAGAGACCTTTCTCTAAAACTTTAGGTAACGATGTAAGGAAAATTGTATGACTTATGGGAGCTGGAAAATGAGGGGTCTGATTCTCCCTGCCAGATTTCCCATGATTTCTCTGGGACCTGATTTATCATGGGCGAGAACAAAAATTAAGGATTTGAGGTAAGGGCATAAAGCTCATTGAGGCTTTTGCTGAGAAAATACTGTTTGTTACTTAGTGGAAAATTAAGAAAATATCTTAATATGACTGAATAAATGAATAAATGAGTGAGCAAATACAAGAATTCTTAATATCAGGGATTTCCAGATTTGGCTCAGAAAATTTATCCAATTATGCATTCTAAGATCTAAATGTTTTGTGTAGATAAAAAGGGACAAAATCGGCATGTGGGGCAGAGGTGTGTGGGACAGGGGAGTAGGGTTTTTAGAAAGATTTTTACTTCAGTGTAATTGTTATTACATTTTCTAATGATATCGTATTTTTTGAGGAAATTAGGAAAGCAATACAATTGAGATCATGTAATAAGAGCATGGTAATGAGACCATTTCAGGAAAAAGCAATTTTTATATTAAACTGTTGTTTGGATAAAAATGCTAAAGAGATGTATATCTGTGATAACTAATGCACATTATATGAGTCAATATCTTTCTTTAAACATAATTTCTTTTCCATAAGCCTTCTCTTAAATGAAGTTTGGAAACACATTTAAAAAGGTGACCATTTCTCCTATTTCAGTGTTTGCATTCTGAATTTGCTAAGAAAACCACTTTCATAAAATACTTCTTTAAAGAAATAACATGGTATTAGGAAAGTTCAGACATATGAAGTGATTTCAATGTTACAAAAGAGAAAATAATTTTGAATTTAAAAATAGATACGAAAATTTATATATATACATGAATCTATAGTTGTAAACATAAAATCTCAATGTTTATTATACTGTTTTCAAAGAGTAAAAATGTGTGCAAAATGGTGATAACTTATCATGGGCACTACTCTCTAGTCCCAGCAAGATTCAAAGGCTATCAGAGATGTCTTCTTCAACTTCCACTGAGAAGACCATTACTTTATTGACCTGTGGATCTGCTTCAGAAAGTCAATGGACAGGAGCAAATATTTTACCAGAATGCACAGAGTAAAGGGTGTAGCTTTTGAGGGGCAAATCAAAACCACATATTCATCAGTGGGAAAACAACCCCAGATCTTTGAGGCTGAGCTTTCCAAAGAGAGCACCATCGGCTTTCTCCTCAGTCTAATCAACACCGAGTCCTTGCTCAGCTTCCAAAAGCCCTTCCAAGAGGAACCTGAGGCTTGCATTCCTCAGCCCACTGTAAAAGTGGAGGAGAATGAGAGGCACCATGCTGTGACCCCAGACTGGCTGGTCACCAGGCAGCATGTCTTTTGTTGCGTGGCTTGTTGCCACATGTTCCCCTCCATAGAGGCATTCCTTAGCACATGTAGAACATGGAGTGAAGGAGAAATTCAGCTGCCACATCCTCTTTGAAGAGATGTTGGTGAGGCGGAGGTCCTGCTGAGAACAGCAACATCCCAGATGGTGCTGCCAACTGGCCCAGTGAAACCTGAAGGCCAATATGAAAAAGGAAATGAAAGAGAAGGAAGAAATCTATTGCTGTACACAGGAGAATTCAGAAATACAGAAATAAGAGCCATTACACTGCAGCAAGAGCTGTCAAAAGCTGCAGAGTCAGGAGGTCTAACTTTCCTCCTTAAATAACAGTTCACAGAGCTTTCTGTTACTCAACTGCTATAACTCTTTAATTCCAATGACTACATAATATTAGGGTATCATGTGACTGTACCATAAATTATTCTCCACTGGTGCCTACTACAAGATTAAGGGAAGGGGGACAGTAATCACTTCAGGGAAGCCGAAACTCAATAGCATTTATTTCAACTTACCTGCCTCTTTCTCCACCTCCTTCCTGGACTCTCTATAGTGTTCCACTAGTCTCCAGAATTTCAAAATTGTTGATTCAGTTTCTGTTAGTTCAGTGGTTGTTTTGGTGGAAGGACTGATTCCTGGAGCTTCCTGCTTTCCCATCTTCACCACCATCTTTTAAGCACATTCTACTTCTTGACTCCCTGTACATGTCCTGGAAATGAACTGAAGGTAATTTATATTTACTCTTGGGTAAGTTGTCTATTGTTATTCATACCTAAATAACTATACCAAGTTATATAAATATATATACTCTATTATGCACACATATACAAATATGCATATACATGTACTCAAATAAATTCATGTATTTGTTATTGTTCTGAAAAAATAGTCTCATTTTATAATATATACGTTACCCTGTACCTTGCTTTTCTCCATATATAATACTTGACAAAGTATTCTCTTTTTCAACTGCTATTACTCTCTCTCACTCTAAAAACTTTTTTCAAAACTGCATGCCCAGTCTTTAGCACAAAGTTTAACACACCATTAGAGCTCAATTATATCTGACAGAATAAGTAAATGATAGAGATTTGATTATTCTATATTATATCTTATAACCTTCCATCCTGCCCCTCATATTTTCACTTCTAAGCTCCTATGCCATGCAACCATCTAATATTTAAAAATCACCAATTCACTCTAAACTTCATTTCATTCTTCAGTAAAAGACTAACAAACACAAATATGATCATATAATTTTGCTGCTTCAAATATTTCAATGGATTTCTATTAGATTTTTCTGTGAATCACTAATATTTTGAATATAAAATTTCAGGATAAGTCTTTATATTTATTTAGAATCAAATTGATACCCATAACCAGATAGAAAGTTGGTAAATCACAAGACCTCTCAGAAATGAAGAGCTTTAAGGAGTCAATTGTTGTATATTCTCTAGAGTACAGATTAGATCCACCAAAATCCACAAATGAGAGAGGCATCTGGAGTAAGGCATGTTTGGGTGTCTTTTGAGATATTCAGAAGGATGACTGAATTAAAGGACATATTCTGTTCTAGTTGCATCTCTGGATGTACCAAATTAAAGGAAAAGCATTTTGTAGAAAGGGCCAGATCTTGATTAGACTGTTTTTTTGTGGTTCTGGGCCAGGGATTGAACCTGGGACCTTGAATGTGGGAAGCTTATGCTCAAACATTGAGCCATATCCACTCTCCTGAGTTATTTTTTCCATGTTTTCTTGTTTATTTGTTTGTTTCTTTGTTTGTTTGTTTGGAAGGCCTAGTGATGAACCCAGGACCTCAGACATGGGAAGCAGTCACTCAACCCCTTGGACCACATCCACTCCCTAGATTTATCTTGATTGACATGCAAATTAATCAGGATATATTGCTTGAATTACATGATTTATGAAATCATCAAGTCTATAAAATGATTGCTCACCAGCAAAGATTTGTTTCTTTATTTCTCATGACAGTTTCTTCAATAAAGTATTGTATTCACATGTTTTTCCAATCTAATTTGGTTCTAGTGACTAATGGAGAAAATGTCCAACATGACTACCTTTATTTTTCAATCAATTTTTCATCAGAAGAAAACCATTTAATATGGCTACAGATATTCCAGGTAGGTGGTCTTCTGAGGGTAGGTGAGTAATTATGAATATATTTCTCCTGTTTTAAAATGCATATATAATCATCAATGGGAAATTTGTTTCATCTTTGCATTCATGGATTGATTTTTCTGTGTCCACAGCAATGGGAGAGACAGACCAAACATAGAGCTAATGTAAATGCTAACATTGTTGGAGTTCAATGATAAGATCCCTCAGGAATTCATATTTGAATTAGGAATGAAAGAAAATGAGTATGCAGTGAGAAGGTATGTTTGTGGATCATGGTGGAAATGAATCGTGAAAATGTGCTTAGTATGTATATGGAAACACTGTTTCATTGTCTTTTGTGTTTTGTGAAGGAATGTAAAGGATCAATATCTGGAGGTCTAGTGGGAACCTTAACTTATATTGATGACTAAAGGAGATGTAATGTTTATATTTTGGGAGAGAGTTAATGTTCTGAAATATACTCCATTTTAAATATATGTAATTAAGCATGTAATGATGAGAGCTCAGAGAAGCATTCCAGAGAAATCATTTGTTACTTTCAATTCAGAGATAGGGATGGAAGAAAGTAAAATCAATTAAATACGAAATCATATCAGGATAGTGGATAAAAAGTGAAAAGAGTGGTTAGAATTTAGTTTTAAGATGTTCCAATAATATATCGAGCTCTTTTTGCATTGAATAAGTGGAAGGAGTACTACAGTAGTTTGAAAACTGGAGACTAAGATGTCAGAGAAAAAAATAAAAAGCAAAGGACCCCAAAGTGGGTCATGAATCAATTATATAAGCTGAGATGATGAAATGGATTGTGAAGAGAGGGAGAGGTTTCTGGTAAAACAGATTGAATTTGTGATCAGTGTATAGTTACCAACAAAACAGGAGAGTAAGAGTTCAATTGGATACATTCAACTCAGCCAGTGGTACCATGACTTTCCAATTTAGTAGGAGAGGAATAGTAGCCAATGTGTGTGAACACAAGTACTATTAAAAAATATTATGGTATTAAAGGGTAAGTGGCCAAATTTTATGATCCATCTACTTAGTAGGTGGTGATTCAATCTTTTGAAAGTGAAGTGCAATGTGAGAATGTGTGAAATTCAAAAGACATGGAGAAGATTTGACATGTTTATGGAGAATAGTGGAATTACTTAATTACCAATATAGTTTTAATACAGTAGAGTTCCCACATACTTGATAGCCATTAGTGTGACTCTGTGCTTGGAACAATATCCTAATTGTGTACTCAGCCAGATGCCATCATAGAAAATTTTAAGTATGTGGAGTGTTTATTAGTAGACATAGAAATAATAGGATGAGGGGGAGGATGTGGCTCAAATGGTTGGGCATCTGTCTCCCATATGGAGGGACCTGGGTTCGATCCTCGGGTCCTCCTAGTAAAATAAAAATAAAAATAAAAAAATAAAATATCTGTAGAAATAGTAGGATGGACATAAGAAAAATAAAAATATTGGCCTTGGTAAGTATCTGTTAAAATGAGTAAATGTGGATTAAACTATACTGAAATAATGAGGATAGAGACAGTATAGTGATGGATATTTGGCAAGGGGTTTCAAAACACTGGATGTTTCCATGAGGGAGATAAATTTGGGCATGAGAAGCAATCATGTAAACAAGGAAAAACAAAAACAAAAATAAAAACAAAGCTGTAACCACAAGCTGTGGCCTCTGGTTATTGACGTGACAAGGTACTTTCCAGGGAAAACCTAGGTATGGTATGTAAAGCTCAAGAAATTTAAGCATGGCATAAAGGCAAAACAAGCCTCAATTTCTAGCTTTCTTGTTTTATAGCCATGCAATTTTTTCATGCTATTAAGATTTTCTGAAATTCTTATCATGTCCTTTTTCGTTAATATACCATAAGTATTTTGTCATAAATAAACCATAATCAATAGGATTATTTTGAGAATAATGTAAGTGAATCTATATCACATTTAATACACAATTTTCCCTTTCTTTTCTAGATTTCAGATACAAAAGGGTGTTTTCTTCTGTTTATAACACGTTATCATTTTGCCCATGAAATATGATTATTAACAAACTGTTAAGGGGAAACTTATAGTTAATAAATGATTAATGCAATAATGTTACATTAAAGATGATTAATATTGGGCAGGATTTCAGTAACCATTTTCCTAAAATATCAAATAGAGTCAATAGATACTTTCTTGTACCCACTCAGTCTCTGTTTTTTTATCTGTCTTATCTTATGAGTTTTGTGGCACATGGCAGAACATTACAACTGATATAATATGTTACTTTCTGATGAAGGGAGTTTAAGGACCAGAAATGGAGGATGAATGATATCGATACCTCAAATGATCTAATTCCTTAATTGATTAACTCCATCTTGAATTGCATTTTTAATTTTCATGAATGGGATCAAAGTCTTTTGGGGATATATCTAAAAGTCAGAGTTTAGGGAGGGATATTTCAAGAAATCCCACGTGGGGAAATCAAAATGATTTGAGACAAGTATATAAAAAGGGGCAGGAGTTGGGCAGAGCAGGAAAGAAGTAAGTGTCCAGGAGACTGATAAACTGCTAGTTCATAAACCAAAATTCCTTAAATCTGGGAAATTCCATAGTGTTTTTCTATATGTGGAGACCAAAATCCACATGTGGCCTGAGTTAGGGATACCTATGTTTTGTAATCAGGGAGAAAATGTAAAATCCATACCACTGTGGGCTAATTAACATAAAACAATGTTTTTTGTATTAATATCTGTAACAGATCTGTATAAATATCTTATTACCAACAAGAGCCATAGTCATCTCTTATTACATTGGGAGATGACAGTCTGCCCACTGTTTTTCTGAAGCACACGGTGTATTTCTGTTAGTTGGGTACAGGTATACTTCCAGGTGAAAGGATATTTACAACCCCTCGCTCTGGAAATTGTGTAAAAGTCTTGAATCTCATGGCTTCTTTCCCCATAGTCAGCATTGCCTGCTTTGTCCTCTGCCTGTTCCAGAGTGAAAAATCATAGGAATACAGCTGATTGCCAAAGAGTTGACAATGCATATCCTGGTGAAGGAATTGCTTTTTCTACTGAAATTACATCTCTATTGCTAGAACATGAGCAGATTTCTCCTATTACACTGTCTATTCTAAGTGCACTCGGTAGACAAGGATCTGAGAATGACTCAAGTGTACCCATTATTCTGGGATAATTATGATGGGTCAGCAACAGTTTAAGAAATAATCTCTTTCCAATATTTACACTAATTTGTTCCAGTCACCATTAAGGCTGTGTTTTCAGAGAAGAGAAGGATCCCATGGTCTTGGTGGGGAAATATTTCATCATTAACCTTGTAAGTGGTAGTAATGGTTTTAGGGTTGTTGTGAAAACATATGATAGAGATGAGTAAGAGCACAACTTGACATTCCAAATGGGAGGTAGATATTTGAACAGAGGAGTTCATTCAATCCAGTGTTAAAGTTGCTGGGGTAAGTGTTGCATAGTGTTCAAAGCAGCACAAGAGGGGCTTAAGTAAGATATGCCATGAGAAATAATTTATTTTCTCTAATAGTAAATATATTAAAGTATATATAGATATTTTTGTATTTTGAAAAGATGTTTGAATTTCTTATCACCACTTTGTCCCTAATCAACCATTTCTCTCTTTGTAAATAATGTTTGTGCAAATTTGATAAGTAGAAGCAATGAATAAAATAATATTTTTCACTTGATTTTGGCTGTTCATAGAGGAAAAGAATTTTAGTAGTTATAGCAAAATTTTAGATTTGGTGAAAACTGTTGAATAACTGGAGAGACCAGAACAAATTAAGAGGTTAACTCTATTATTTATCTGAGACTAAAGGAGAAGATAAGATAGAAAATGATAATCAGGATTTGGAGGTCCAAGGTAAAATTGAGTATGGCCTCCTAGAGTAAGGAAGTGTCAAGCCAGATTGTAAAAGAGTATAGCATTTTTCAAGGGTCCTTGATTTGTGCTATTAGACTGGCTAAACTTATCTCTTTTAATCACACCACAACTTATGTATTATTGTTTTATAATGGAACATTATATACCCAGCATGTGAATGTCTCTGTAGGTGTATCTAGTATACATATACTAGGTTATCATTCATAATGTTCTGACTTGAATTTAAAACATAATTTGAGCTTTCTCTCCACATAGACCCTCCATTACTCAGGATGTCATCTAACTGATCTTACTGTGATATTAGTGTGGAAAGTTCTGTCAGAATTTAAATGTCCGTTCTTTTAGGAATCAGTGACCTTCAAAGATGTAGCTATAGATTTCACCCAGGAAGAGTGGACCATGATAGACCCAGTCCAGAGAAAGCTGTTCAGAGAAGGGGTGCTGGAACCTAACAATCAGGTTTCTATTGATGATCTTCCAAAATTTATCTATCTATCTATCTATCTATCTATCTATCTATCTATCTATCTATCTATCTATCTATAACTTATCCATCTATTTATCTACCATCTTTCTATCATCTTAATCATCATTTATCTAACACTATGTCAAATGTATCCAATTTATCCTTTAACTATTCAACAAGTATTTGAAAGACCTTTCTCATATGCCATTCCAAGCTCTGCCCTTATCCTTTCATAAAACTTAAAAGTATCTGGGAGAAATGTGATTCTTCACTTATTAACTGAAATCTTTTTTTCACACCACTGAAGTTTAATCTTCTGGACTAAAGCTTCGTGTCTTTCTTGTTACGCAATCTCCAATACACAGAACTTTCTTGAGAACTGAATGAATTTTATTTAAATGGATATATAAATTGATTGAATATTATCTAATAATTATGCTTTAGGGATTATGTTGGTATTTCACAACACAATTGAAAAATAATAAGGATACACTTTCCATATATAAATATTTGTTTTTGGTAGACCTTATGATTATTGGATTCTTTTAAAAGACACTATTCAACCACTGTGGAAACATAATTTTCCCTTTATGCAAAGAAAAAAGTTGCTGCAGTCTCTCAACCTGGGCATGGGCTTTAATGACAACAGAGCCTTAACATTTTATGGCATATAATCAAGCATCCATTGCTATTGCAGGATTGTCAATATGCTGTGTTCAAGCTATGCTTCCTTGTTTTGACCTTCAATGTTTACCTTATTCTTCATCATAGCCTGCCCTGGACTTGAAGATAATGCATTGTTACTAGCAGATAATTAAAAATCCATTGAATCTTTTTCATATAAACAGGGTGTCAACTCTGCAAATCAGATGTGATTTCTCATTTGTAGCAAGGAGGGGGACTGTGGAAAGAATTATTAGAATTTCCCCAAATCCAGAGACCAGGTGAACTCCAGAAACCTGTGAATTCACATAAGAATGGACTTGGTAAATAAATTGGAAATTTATTGGAAATATCATAAAAAAATGTCCTTAAGTGAGTGATAGTTTCTTAAATGTTGTCATGGAAAAAAAGGAAGAAATCCTGTAATGATGTCCTTATATTTCACATGTACTAATCTCTATTCAAGTAACCATTTGCCATTGTCTATGGCTGTAAGCAAAGAAATATTAATGTACTTACTGCAGTTAAACTTTCACAAAATAACCATTGCCATGATGCTCCTCTTTGACATTTATCTTCACTTTACCTCCAAATATCTAACATTCATTTTATTTCCCCCTTTATTTTAATCCTGAAAATACATTAACTCTCAATTTTATAAAAAGAGATTCTATTCCCTACAATATGCCTTAATGTGACATCTTTTCACCATTCCCTATCTATAATTGACAATAGTGAAATATATCACAGTAGCATTTGGGTTACTCAGAGTTTTAAAATTTTGTTAATGCCCTTCTAATAACATTGTTTCTTTTTTCCCCAATCATTTCAGGCAAGAAATCTGCATTTCTTATTTACTTTTAAAGAAGGTTTAGATTACATAAATGTTCAATCATAAATATAGGGGATTCCCATATAACACCCATCCCTCTCCCACAAATTCCCCCATTAACAACATCTTTCATTAGTGTGGTACATTTGTTACAATTGATGAACATATATTGCAGCACTGCTACTAAGCATGGTCTATAGTTTTCATTATGGTTTACACTTTGTGCTGCACAATTTTATAGGTTTTGACAAAATATATAATGGCTTGTATCTGTTATTGCACTATCATACAGAACAATTTCAATGTCCCAAATTTGCCCCATGTTACAACTCTTCTCTCTCACTCCCCTCAGAACCTCTGGTGACCACTGACTATGCATCAATGTCACACATTCTTCCATTACTAAAATAATAATAAGTCTAATTTGTTCCATACTTGCAGTCCCACCTTATGTTTGTTTGTTTCTCAATCTTGAGGATTTGGGGATGGTGATCCCCTCTTTGCATTTAATTGAGAGAGGTTTTAGATTACAATGGGGCAGAGGGATGGAATTGTCTTGTTTGCAATTGTAGATACTCTCTGATTTTTGAAATGGGCATTTTCCATCATCATGCTTTGTTAGTTGTCATAGGTGAGCCAGATAAACTGGGGAGTAGGTGTTGCCTGCAACTATGCTGAGATACAGAGTCACCCAGCATATGAACAGCAAGAAGATATAATTCTCTGGAATGAATAAAAGGGACAGAAAAAGCATGTGTGGGATAATTGTAAATGAGTCTAACTTTGACACATTGGGGAGATAGCTTAACATATATTCCAAGGGACGGCTCACCAAAGGGGTGCCTTTCCTGGGATTGTCTGTTCTGCCTATAGTGTCTAGGTGTCTATAGATCCCTCAGGAGCACCCTTATTTGAGGAATTTTTACAGTGGCAGTCAGTGTGATCCTCTTGAAACATGCATAAATATAAATTCTGGAATGACCTCTCATCTCACTTTGAAATCTCTTAGCCATAAAAATGCATTTGCATTTAATATTTTCCCTTTTTTGGTCTAGGTCTTTTTCCAAATGCATCACTAGTTGGTACTTGGTAATAATCACTTGGTGCCAGGGAGGCTCATCCCTGTGAGTCATGTCACATGCTGGGCAGAAAGTATTGAGTTTATATGCTGAGTCTGGCTTAGAGAGAGACCACAATTTAATGTCAAGGAGACTTTCAGATGATAACTCTTAGACAATATATATTACTAAGCTAAGTTTCAATTTCACAAGAACAATGTTCATAAGTACAAGCACAAATATCAAGGGCCTGGCATATTGGTCTGCCCTCCTTTGCTAGACACTGATCATGTATCCTAAAGATTCGTATGACTCTATTAGAGAATGTAGCAGAACTTCCCAGAATGAAAATTCAATATTTTATTGGCTATTGTGTGGGTCTCCACCCACTGAGACAACACCCCATGACCACATGAACACATATTTCATATTCCATAGAGGCATGTCATAGAAATCCCCCCCAACTGATGACCTGCACCAGTGACCCTCCCCTGCCACAGTTGCAACTCTCCTGCCCTCCAAGACACCCTAAAAAACACAGCCAAAAATTAATAATGAAATAAAATAAAATAAAATTAAATTAAAAATTAAAAAAAAAAATTCACTGTGCCTTTCATCACCTTAAGCTCCATTTTCTTTTAGGTATACAGACAATATCTTCTGTATCTTACCCCAGGGTCTTATTTTTTCTCACTTTATTTTCCAAGAAGTGTTAGGTTACATAAAAGTCACATAGAATATATAGAGGAACCCCAATAACCCCACTGCTCCCATATCCTCCCCTTTCTTCAACCTGTTTTGCTTGAAAATGATAGATAAATAAATATTTTTTCCTTACCATCATTTCTAACATTAGAGAATAGGAAAATATATGTATATATAGATTTCTTATGTGGAACACCTATTTTTGACTCCTTATTTACATGTTTACCTGAGCTATGTGTGTGAAGTAGTTTTAATTTCTCATGTGAAAATTTTTCAGGAAACTTCATGCAGGTTTATATCTTTTTTATGTCTCTAATTCCTTAGATAGTGTATTCCTTCCTTCATCCCTCTCCTTCCTTTCTCTTTTTTCTAATCTTTCTCCCTCCTTCCTTTCATCCCTCCCTCTTTCTTTCATCCTTTTTCCTCTTGAAGAAACTACTTTTCAAATAAGTATTTTTAATAAATAGATCAAAACCTTTCAAAATTACTGTGGGGGCCTGGAGCCTCCACCTGTAATGCCTTGTGATTCATTTGCATCTAACACTCTCCTTGGGCTGCACCATAATAATTTAAAACCACTATTTTCAATGATTTGCAAAAGCGATCAGTGGAAAATCTACATAACTATCACAATCAGAGATTTAAGTATTTCTGAGGCACTCATACTTGGTATCTAGGGTATTAATAATCTAGTAGAAAAATATGTTTTTTTAATTTATTTTTTTT
>JAKSZT010036492.1:36240-76930 GCA_026826555.1 Tolypeutes matacus
TAGTTAAGATCTCTTCCCTTGTGAATCTTACAGTGTGGGGGAAGACATACATTCAGATTATGAGAAGAGTGGTTCCGAATGCACATCCACAAATTTTCCATCATTAGTACCAGAAAATGATTCTTCATAAAAGCCCTGGTAGACATTATATTAGCAGCATCCTGAGAATAGTCTTCAGTCTGAAGCTCCCAGCAATGCCCAAGGAAGATCATTCACACCTGAGGTGGACAAAAAATCAAGACTAAACAGTTTCACATCACCTGGTTGAGTCTAGACACAGGAATTATGCCAGGAAATGGAAAGACAGGGATTCAAAGGCCAATCAAAAGACAGGTATGGACTTTCATTCTGAGTTTCCATAGCACTTCTTTGATCAGTACTGTCTCCTAGGACCAGAAGCAGATTGGGTGACCAAGTCTTCTCTCTGACCTCCATCTGAATTTTTCCTTCCATTTTACTCCCATATCACTTACTGTGTGTATGGAATACATAAAAAAAAAAAAAAAACAAGGAAAAGAAGTATTAGAAAACATCAAGTCTTACAACTTTGCTTTGGCAAGGAAGGATGTACTAAAATGCAAAACATTTAAGTTAGCAGAGAGAATGTGCATCCAGGACATCTACTCTTTATAACTAGGTGTTTCCCAAATTAAAATTAATTGAAAGAATGGTTATATTCCAGGCTAAATTAAAGCTACTAATTATTTCAAAAATTTAGTCTGACATAAAGAAACACAGGGCTTTGGGTATAGAGAACTGAAGTGAAATAATGAAAATAACCAAAGTCAAAGGGAAGGAGTAATTATTCAGAATTGGTGGAGGTATCAGTTCTGGCTGTGAGATTCATGGAATCTGGGGAGACAAATGAAAATCTGAACACTTGAAAATGAGAAATCACACTTTTGTGTAAAGCAAATTTCAAATGGGTAGAGTCAAATGCATTATGGTAATTTGGCTGATTGGCTTTGAGCTACTCATTTCCCATCCAGACATTCTGGATATCATAATTTTGTAATCAATAAATAACTTTGATGATAAAGCTTTTTTTTTTTTTATGGCTACAGGAACAGTGTTAGAGTGAGAAAGAACAAGGTGATACCATCTGTGAGGAATGTGGCATATTGTTCCAGGGACTGGCTACAAGGGAGAGTTATTCGGTAGTGAAGACTGAAATTGGATAGATTAACATCTGTAATGTGTAACAGAGTAACAATGAGGATATCCACCACACTTCTGGATAATGCAGTGCAGGGGAAAATTGGACAGACAGCATTTGAGATGGCTGCAGGGTACTCAATATCTTCAGTGGAAGGTTTCAGTTAAAGCAGGAAGGAGAAAGGAAAGTTTAGAGAAGAGATTTAAGACACTCTTAATGATGCTGGTGGTCTTTGTTTTCCAGAGGGCATAGTGGAACACTTTGTTTTCCAGAGGTCAATGTAGAAGATTCTCAGATGTGGGGGAAAGGTGAGATATGGAGACAAAAATGGGATGTCCATAGAGTGTTATGTTGAACTGTGATTTGGGTTTAGATGCTGGTGGTTGAGTTATAGATACAGACTAAAGGCATATGGGTACCAGGAGTTGTGGGATTAGCCCCCGTGGTCTCAAGGCATAAGGTCATGGTGTGTATTTGAATACTGGTAGGGAAGGATCGTTGGTTGGTAATAATGTCTTTATTCCTACTGAAAGAACCTTGTAGGCCTATGAAAGGCTGGCCCAGTATCATATATAGGGCTTCCTCTTGGTCCTTACCAGAGGATAGGTGGTCTTTCTCAAGGAAGGTTGTACACCCTGTGGAGTACATTTAATGAAATGTAAAAGATCCTATATTGTGTCCCTATAATGTAGGGTGCCATTATTTAAATCTTCCCTTACTCATGAATATGTAGTTTCTCACATTTTAGAAAGTATGTAATTCATGTATCCAAATCTCTTACTACATATACAGATGTTATTTTTTAATTGATACCAGGAAATTAATTTTGGTGGTTGAAAGAATATAGATTGTATATATATTAATAGAGATGGAAAAATTTCCAACCATTTGCATTTAACACCTGATGTGAATTTAAATTTACCTATACATTATAATGGAGATTATAATTTTGATTTAAATTTCTTTTTTGGTGTCTGTCACACTCATTTTTTTATTATTATTTGAGAAACTGTAGGTTTATAGATATTTCATGCATAAAATAGTTTTTATATACCAATCTATTTTAAGCATCTTGCATTAGCATTGTACATTTATTACAATTGTGTTCATTAAATTATATGTAAGTTATTTTTTCTTTATTTAACTACGTTATTTAAAATTGTGTGTTTTTAAATTAGCCATGTCTTTCTATGTTATGTCTTTATTTTCTAATTATATATTATTTTAATTGCTGAATAATAACATGACTTCTCATTTAGAATGCCCATTTCCATTTTAGGTTTTCTTTGTGTACAATAAGATGCTATTTTAGTTTGCCAAAGGCTGTCAAGGCAATATACGAGAAATGGATTGATTTTTACAATGGGGATTTATTAATTTAAAAACTTACAGTTCTGCAGCTGAGAAAATTGTCCAAATGAGGATGACATGTGAATATCTGTTCCTGAAGATCAGCTGCTGGCAATCCTGGGCTCCTGCCAAATTGCAGATCACAATGGCAGCTTCTGCTGGGCTCTGTCTCTTTCTCTAAGTTCTGTTGCTTTCAGCACCTGGCTGCTCTTTCTAGGCTTTCTCTATCAACTTCTGTGGGTTCTTCTCTTCTTGCCTTGGTGCTCCACCTATTCCACTCTCCAAGCTTCAAGACCCTCCTTCTCAGCCTCAAGGATTTACTCTCTGTGTTGGTGGCCTTTAATTTCTCTGAAAATCCATCCTGTTTATAAAGGATGCCAAAAAAAAAAGGGAGTTAAAACATACCCTGGGGTATGCTTTACTGAAGTAATCTATACAAACCATCTCACCTACAATAGTTTCAGATGCACAAGAATGGATTAATTTAAGAACATACTCTTCTGAGGTCCACAAATACTCAAACTACCACAGATGTCAAGTTTAGTAACCATCACATGTGCATTTGAATAAAATATGTACATTCAGTTTGGCATCAAAATATGCTCTCTTAACAAAATATATTTCATATATGCATTCTATGAGCTATTTCCTTTTCATTATTCAAGGAGAATATAATCTCATCTCCATGGTTTGTAATTATGTGAGAGCTTTATTAGTCTTAATTGTTACTGTACATTGGTCATTATCTCCTTGTGTATGAAGCAATGTTAGAAAATGAATATATGTTCATGATTTCTACAACTTGGTAAACTTAGTGCTAGTGGAAAAAATCCTTATTTAATCTATTTAGTGCCGATAAATTCAACAAGCCTAGAAGAAAAACAAACAAACAAACAAAAACAGAAAAAGAACTTAAAGAAAAGGAAATTACAGAAACACAGCTCTAGTGAACAGAAACACAAAAATCCTCCACAAAATTTATAGTAAATTGATTTAGCAAACTATTAAAGACATAATATATCCTAACCAAATGAGGTATAACCTTGAATGCAAGGATTGCTCAACATTACAAAATTAGTGTAATTCACTCTCTTAACAGTCTAAAGAAGGAAAACTCTATGACCATGTCAATAGATGCAGAAAATCATTTGACAAAATCAAATTTCATTAGTGATAAATACCGTGAGGAGCATATTCAACTTGATAAAAGGACTTTACAAAGATTATGAAAGTGTCATCATGATTTCTTATGAAAGACTGAATGATCTTTGCCCTTAAGATCTGGAACAAGATAAGGATATCTTTTCTCACATTTTATTGGCCACAGCAAGAGAAGAGAGAACCATCATATACAAAGGAAGCTCAATAAGACTAAGTGCTGATTTTCTATCTGAAACCATGAAGGCAAGAAGACTGTGGTATGACATAGTCAAGGTATGAAAAGAAAAGAAATTCCAGCCACAAATTCTCTATCCAGCAAAGCTGGAATTCAGAAACGATGGAGAGTTCAAAATATTCACAGATAAACAGAAATTAAAAGAGTATGCTAATAAAAAACCTGACTTCAAGAAACGCTAAAGGAAGTTCTACAGCTTGAAAGGAAAAAACAGAAGAGAGAAATTTGGAGGAGACTCTAAGAACAACTAAACACAAAAACAGAAATAAAAACAACATATGGCATACATGAACATGCAAAAAATATGGCTGCTGTAAGAAATTCCTTGAGAGTAATAATACTGAATGGTAATGGATGAAACTCTCCAGTCAAGAGACACAGATTGGTAGAATGGATAAGGAAATATAACCCATCTATATGTTGTTTACAAGAAACCCACCTTAGACACAGGGATTCAAGGAGGCTGAAAGTGAATGACTGGAAAACAACTTTACAAGCAAACAATAACCAGAAAAGGACAGGTGTATCTATCCTATTATCAGACAAAATAGACTTTAAATGCAAAACTATTGTAAGAGACAAAGATGGACAGTATATTTTAGGGAAAGGGGTAATCTTTCAAGAAGAAAGAACAATCATAAACATTTATGCACCTAATCAGGGCAACTCAAAGTACATGAGGCAAACACTGGTTACACTAAGTGAATACATAAGTGATTCTACAATTATAGTGGGGAACTTTAATACACCATTACCATCATTAGACAGAACATCTCAACAGAGAATGAATAAAGAAACAACGGCTCTGTATAATACATTAGAGCAGCTGGACCTAATAGACACATACTGAATGCTACACCCAAAATACAATGGGCTATCATTCTTCTTGAGTGCACATGGCTCATACTCCAAGATAGACCACATGCTAGGCCACAAAACAAACCTCAATGAATTCAGAATGATTGAGATTATGAAAAGTACTTTCTGTGACCATAATGAAATGAAATTGGAAATCACTAAGGACCAGAGAACCAGATTAGGCACAAAGATATGGAAGCTAAACAACACACTCTTAGAGAAAGGGTGGGTCAAGGAGGAAATCTTAAGAAAAGTCAGTAACTACCTTGAAATGATTGAAAATGACAACACAACATATCAAAACCTGTGGGATGCAGCCAAAGCTGTACTGAGAGGGAAACTCATAACTATAAATGCATATATTAAAAAAGAAGAAAGAACTAAAATTGAAGACCTAAACGCACACCTGGAATATTAAATAGCAACAAAAAACTAACCTAAAGGAAGTAGACAGAAGAATATAAAAAAGATTAGAGGATAACTAAATGGAATAGAAAATAAGGAAGCACTAGAAAAAATGAACAAAACCAAAGCTGGTTCATCGATAAGATCAATAAAATTGACAAACCCTTAGTCACACTAACAAAGAAAAAGAGAGAGAAAATGCAAATACACAAAATAAGGAATGAGGAATGGGATATCACCACTGACCTCACAGAAATAAATAGTGTCATAAGAAGATACTTTGAAAAATTATATGCTAACAAGAATGATAATTTAGAGGAAATGGACAAATTCCTAGAAATTCACAAGCAGCCTACATTGACAAAATAAGAAATTTATGTACTTAACTGTCCAATTATAAGTAAAGAGATTGGTGCAGTCATCAAAAACTCCCCAACTAAGAAATGCCCAGGACCAGATAGCTTGCTACACAGGTGAATTCTACCAAACATTCCAGGAAGAGCTAACACCAATCCTGCTTAAGCTCATCCAAAAATAGAAGTAGAGGAAAAATTGTCTAACTCATTCTATGATGCCAACATTACCCTAATACCAAAGCCAAACAAAGATACCACAAGAAATGAAAATTTAACTCCCATCTCTCTAATGAACCTACATGCTAAAATCTTTAACATAATACTTGCTAATCACATTGAACAACATATCAAAGGAATTATATATCATGACCAAGTGTGTTTCATCCTGGGTATGCAAAGATGGTTCAAAATAAGAAAATTAATCAATGTAATACACCAAATAAACAGATTTAAAGAAAAAAATCGTGTGCATCTATAGATGCATGAAAAGTATTCGACAAAATACAGAACTCTTTCCTGATAAAAACACTGCAAAAGACAGGAATAGAAGGAGAATTTCTGCACATGATAAAGGGTATCTATGGAAAACACAAAGCTAACAACATTTTCAAAGGTGAAACCCTAAAAGGCTTCCTTCTGAGTTTGGGAACAAGACAAGTGTGCCTACTATAACCACTCCTATTTAACATTGTCCAAGAAGTACTTACTTGAGCACTGAGGAAAGGAAAATATATAAAAGGCATTGAGATTGGAAAAGAAAAGTAAAAATTTCATTATTTGCTGATGACATAATCCTATACATAGAAAGCACTGAGAAATCTACAACAAAGCTTCTAGAACATACAAAGGAGTTCAGTAACATCACAGGCTATAAGATCAATGCTCAAAAGTCAGTAGCATTGCTGTACACCAATAATAATCAATCTGAGGAGGAAATCAACAAAAAAAATATACCATTTATAATGGTAAATAAAAGAATCAAATACCTAGGAATAAATTTAAGTAAAGATGTAAAGGACTTATATACAGAAAACTACATAACACTGTTAAAGGAAATCAAAGAATACTTAAATAAATGAAGAATATTCCCTGTTCATGGATAGGAAGACTAAACATCATCAAGATGTCTATCCCAGTCAAACTAATCTACAGATTTAATGCAATCCCAATAAAAATCAACACAGTATTTTTAAAGGATTTGGGAAAACTAACTACAAAATTTATTTGGAAGGGTAACAGGCCCAGAATCACCAGAGACATATTGAAAAGGAGAAATGAAGCTGAAGGTATCACACTACCTCTCTTTAAAACATACTACAAAGCTAAGTGGTCAAAACTGCATGGTATTGGCACAAGGATAGAAATACATACCAGTGGAACCAAAGTGTGAGTTCTGATATAAATCCTTGCCTATACAGTCATCTGATTTTCGACAAGGCCACCAAGCCCACTCAGTTGGGGAGAATGGCCTCTTCAACAAATGGTGCTTGGAGAACTGTATATCCATATCCAAAATAATGAGAGAGGAACACCATCTCACACCTCATACAAAAATCAACTCAAAAGTGGTAAAATATAAAAGCTAAGACTATAAAGACCTTTGAAGACAATTTAGGGAAGCATGTACAGGACTTTATAATAGGAAATGGTTTCAGGAACTTCACACCCAAATAAGAGCAGCAAAAGAAAAAATAGATAAATGGGATATACCCAAAATTAAAAACTTTTGACCTCAAAGGACATTATCAAGAAAATAAAAAAGCAGTCTACCCAATGGGAGAAAATGTTTGGCAGCCATATATCTGACAGGAGCCTAATATCCTGCTTATATATAAAATCCTATGCCTCGATAATAAAAAGATAAACAAGCCATTTAAAAAAATGAGCAAGTGAACTGAAAAGACACTTCTCCAAGGAAGAAATACAAATGGCTAAAAAGCACATGAAAAGATGCTCGACATCGCTAGCTATTACAGAAATGCAAACCAAACCTCAATGAGATACCATCTTACACCCATTAGAATGGCTGCTATTAAAAAAACAGCAGAATCTAAATGTTGGAGTGGTTGTGGAACCCTCATCCACTGCTGGTGGGATTGTGGAATGGTGGAGCACTGTATGGAGGTTCCTTATAATACTAACTGTAGATATTCCATATGATCCAATAATTCCACTCCTGGATATATAAACAGAAAAAAAGCAAAGACACAAACAGATATATGCACAACAATGTTCATAGTGGCATTGTTCACTATTGCCAAAAGTTGGAATCAACCCAGGTGCTGATCAACAGATGAATGAATAAACAAATTGTGGTACATACATACAATGGAAAATTACTCAGCCATACAAAGGAATAAAGTGCTAACACATGGGATGACATGGATGAATCTTGAAGACCTTATGTTGCATGAAGCAAGCCAGGCACTGAAGCATGAACAGTACATAACCTCACTGGTAAGAATTAAGGAAATTAAGCAATCTCAGAGAGCTATTGTCTGTAAGATAGGTTTACAAGAAACAAAAAGAGAAGATTCTGTTTTGAGACATCACACATATGCACATAATCTATGATAAAGTGAGAGTGTAGTTTCATATTGAAGGGATAGGATATGAGGATAGTGATATTATTGGATTGGGTGGTTCTGGGTTGACAGCTGGGTAGATTGGGAAGGGTGGGTTAGATGGTCCAGGATACTGGGGGGAGAATTGGAGAGGGACCAGGTGAACACTGGGGATTTGTGGGTATGAGGTTGAAAGTACAGAAGTGGGAATCTCTTATGGCAATATGACAAGGAAGGGTCACTAGTTTAGGGTGCTGTTTGGGGGGCATTCGGGACAGGGTGCACATGGAGCAGGCTTCTAGGGAGTGTGTGAGTGTTCATTCTGTCATAATGTGATCTATCAGTGTGTGGAGCCCCACAAAATTAGTGGGAAGTAGTTGGACTCCCATTTTTTGGAGGACTGATATGTTCAGAAATAGACAGGTGGGAGTTTCTCAAGAGCAAGGGCAGTTTCTAATAAGGGAAGACAAACTAGTGTGTCAATACCTCTTGTTGCATGTAACTATGAATTTTGGCATCCAAAGAATAAAGCCAGGGGATTATCATGGGCCCCAGGGGGACCGGGTGAGAGTAACAGAATAGATCAAATGGGGTATTTAGTGGTCAGTGGAAGTGTTCTTCATAACCATACAGTGAAGGACACAGAACATGGAAAATATCATCAAAATTCATAAAAATGTAACGTCTAAAATGTAAACCACAGTTTAAACCATTGACAATGTTTAGTAGCTATGTTTCATTATTTGTTTTTCAGTTATAACAATGTTATCATCCACATATAAAATGTCTTAATATGGAGGGGAGGAAAGGGGGAGGTATGAGATTCTCCAGTATTCTGTGTGTGACTTTGCTGTGACCTAAAATTTCTTTGAAAATAAAATGAAAAATAGTGAGACACTGGGGAATGAGAAGGGGGAGGTGCTATGGTACAGACTGGACACCAGATAGTGCAGTGGTGATCAGCAAAATGTCAAAAACAAATTTTTAAATAATTTTTTTATTTTCCTACAGTCCCAATCTTTTAATTTAATTTTACTTTTTTTTAACTTTATGTATTTAACTCCTACATTTAAATGTATCATTATTATTTCATTTTCCTATTAATTGAATTCAACTATTGTAATGGCTTCATCTTTGAAAACGTTTTGGATCACAGAAGGGTTACAACTGGGAAGGGCGATGATTGTTGGTGTGAAGTGTCAAGGATGGGGGATGCATGGGTGGAAGTTCACCAAAGCATAAATATAATGTATATAAAAATGTTCATATCTTCATGGGGCATTGTCACAGTGGGTGGAGAATCACTCAATATATGAGAAAATACTGAATTCCCAACCTTGAGACCTCTGCCACATTCTCTAAAGGAGCAGCAACAGTCCCACAAGTGCAGGGGCAGTGAGTGGTGAAGGAAGATGATCCACTGATGGTCCCTTGATATCGATAACTAACCTTATGCAACTTTGCTCTTAAAATTGAAACTTAGCCTATTGTTATACAGTGCCTAAGTGTTGCCTCTTGAGAGCCTCCTTGTTGTTCAAATGTGATCTCTCTCTGAGCCAAACTCAGCATAGGAATGCATCACATTCCTCCTAGCATGGGACATGACTCCCAGGCATGAGACTCCCTGGGGCTGAGGGATTGCTACCAAGTGCCAACTGGCAATGCAACTGTAAAGAGACCTTGAATAAAAGAGGGAAAATTTAACAACAAATGATTTCATATGGCTGACACTTCAAAATGCATTGGGAGGTCATCCGAGAGGTAACGCTTACACATATCTCAGTAGGATCTCATAGAATTCCAAAATGGTTATCTTCCCAAATAGTGGGTCTCCAGTGGACTCTGGAGACACCCAGGTCTTATGCCATGGAGGATAGCTCCAAAGTTTGGTGCCTTGCTAGTGGGCCCTACCTTGGTGTTTTTGCTCCAGACAGTGACAGAGTTGGACTCAAATGTGTCTTCCCTGCACATGGCTCATCTGTCCCTTCTATTTGAATCTATACTTCTTGCTGGAGTTTGTAGATGGACATCCAGAGACTTGAGTCTTTGGGCTGTCCATGTGCCTGCTGGGCCCGAACCTTAGTGGAGCAGCTACTCCTATTCTACACTTCACTGAACTCACCCAGGACAACTGATGGGGGATGATGTTGGACAACTGCCATCCCAGGAAATAGAGAGAGTCTGCAGCTGCAAGCAGGATAATCCCATCAATCTTCCCCATGGGCTATAAGCCCCCTCTCAATTGTAGGTGGGGTGGACATCACCATCCCAGACTCCTCAGGATGGGGGAAAGAGTAATGGACTAGAGTGGACTTACTGATTCTGCCATAGAAATATTGTGATTATATCAAAGGAAGAAATTACAACATTGATGTGGAGCCAGTGACCACTGGAGGCTCTGGGGCAGGGAGTGGGAAAAGCGATTGTAATACAGGGCCTTTTTTGGGACTTGGGATTTGTCCTGATAGAAATTGAAATGACAGATAGAGGGCATTTTATATAATTATATAACATGAAGAACTGTGTGGGATAGAGTGTGGTCTACAATGTGAACTATGGTCCATTCTTAATGGCAAAGCCCCTGGATGTGTTTATTAATTGCAATTAATGTGCCACACTAATGAATGATGTTTATGTGGGAGATTGTGGTAGATTTGGGAGGTGGGGTGTATGGGAATCCCTATATTATTTGTGTGAAATTTATGTAATCTAATTATCTAAAATAAATAAATTAATTAGTTAAAACATTTTAAAAATTATGCAAGTGTCATTATGATTACTTATGAAAGACTGAATGAACTCTGCCCCTAAGATCTGGAAGAAGATAAAGATATCTGCTCTCACCCAGTTTTTTGACCACAGTACCAGGGATTTTAGCCAGTTTAATAAGGCAAGAAAAATAAATAGAAAAGTATTGTCTTAATTTGCCATAACTCTTATCACATATACCATAAACTGGTTTTGGCTTGACAATAGGAATTTATAGAATCATGACTTTGATGTATGCAAATTGGAAAGCAGAAACAAATCACCTCTATTTTCAGATGACAATTGAATAGCCCATAAATCCAAGTCAAATAGTACTTACTAAAACCAATAAATGAGTTTATCAATGCCACAGGAAACAAGATAAATACACAAAGATTGTCTGTCTACCAACTGGCATTGAATATTGGAAACTGAAATTTGGAAAGCATTCCTGTTTATAGAAACACTAAAGCACATTCCCAGCACTTAGATAGGTATTACCACATAATTCAAGCATGATAAAAGTTTGTTGTCTAAGTGAATGTGGCCACAGATGGAAATATGGTCCAGGTGGAAGAAGTCCATGTAGATGATGAGAATGAGTTAAGCCTCCAGCTAGAAAGAAGTGGGAAGTTATCGGCTTTTTAATCTGAAGAGTACAATGATGTTACTTGCGATGATACTTATTATTGTTTTAAGTATTAGAAACACTGTTAGCTAGTATAACAATGAGATGTCTACTCTAGTTTTGTTTTAAAATACATTTAGTACTTCTGGCAAGATGGCATCAAAGTAGGTGGGCAGGCCTTTTAACAAAAACAATAGAGGAAGGGCAAAATCTATCTGAGGGAGTTGCTTTGGGGATCTGCAGACTAAGAGAGTGAAATCCATCATTCAGGAAGGAGAGGGACAGAAAAAAAGAGGCCAAACTAAAACTATGAGTTACTCACCCTTGTGATTGGAAAGGGCACATATACTACACCCTCAAGCCGAATAACCTCAGTTAAACCCCCTGGCTCACTGCAGCCAATTAAGTGGAAAACAGCATTCTCTGCAATAAAGAGGGGTCTGGCAGAGGGGTGGAGAATGACTTCTCTTAAGTGAGTTTGGCCAGCAGACCCCCCTTTGAATCTCAGAAAATATCCCAATCAGCACTGAAGTTGGCTCAGTGAGAGGGGAGGAGGGATCTGAATAAGGAGGTTGTCACACCCAGCAGTGCTGGGAGACAGACAGTGAGGAGTTAGGTGGAGACAGTTGCATAACCAGAGCAGGAGAGCAAGAAGCCAGGATAGTTTGACAGGAAACTGTTAGAATTCCAACTCCCCTGAGGGAAAAGGGGCAGGGAGACCAGATAAGCTTTAAGAAGCCTACCTTACCTGTGAAGTGGTTGTAGCTCAGTGCAGAAATGCCAGTCATACATGTACTAGGTCCCTTTTTCAATTCCCAGTGCCTCCTAATTGTAGGGATCCAAAGGGTGATCCAGTGAATTGTCAGGCATCCAGCCAGCACCTTATGACAGGGAACTTATAGACTGAGATATTGTTTATTTTAGATATTCTGACATGTTACTTTTTATCATTTAAAAAAATTCTTCATTTTATTTGGTAAAATCTGTTACTTTCTTATCATAAGAAGGATACTTTGACAAACCACATGTCAACAAGGTGGATAACTTAGAAGAAATGTACAAATGTCTACAAACACATAAGCAGCCTACATTGATGAAGGAAGAAATTGATGTACTCTACAGACTAATCACAAATAATGAGATTGAATTAATCATCAAAAATATACCAACTAAGAAGAGCCTAGGACCAGGTAGTTTCACAGATGAATTTTACAAGTCATCCCAGAAGTAACTAACACCAATACTACTTAAATGCCTCCAAAAAATAGAAGTTAAGGAAATATTGTCTAACTCCTTCTATGATACCAACATCACCCTAATACCAAATCCACATAAAAACACCCCAAGAAAGGAAAACTATGGACCAATCTCTCTAATGGACCTGGATGCTAAAATCCTCAACAAAATACTTGCCAATAATATTCAACAACCCATCAAATGGATTTTACACCATAACCAAGTGGGTTTCATCCCTGATATGCAAGGATGGTTCAACATAAGGAATATAAGGAAATCAACCACATTATCAGATTGAAGGGAAAAAAATCACAGGATCCTCTCTATTGATGAAGAAAAAGCATTTCATAAGATACAGCATCCTTTCTTGATAAAAACACTTCAAAAAATAGGAATAGAAGGAACCTTCCTCAACATGATAAAGGGTATATATGAAAAACCCACAGCTGACATTATATTCAATGGTAAAATGCTCAAGGTTTTTGCTCTAAGATCTGGAACATGACAAGGATGCCAACTGTCACTGCTCTTCTTTAACATTGTGTTAGAAGTACTTGTATGTGCACTTAGGCACGAAAAATTATAAAAGGCAACCAAACTACAAAGGAAGAAGTAAAAATTTCACTATTTGCATAAAACATGATCCTATACATAGAAAGCCCTGAGAAATCTACAACAAATCTAAAGCTGACAAATGAGTTCAGTAAAGTGACAGGATATAAGATCAACATGCAAATATCAGCAACATTTCTGTACACCAATAATGAGCAATCTATGGTGGAAATCAAGAAAAAAATTCAATTTAAAATAGCAACTAAAACAGTGAAATACCTATGAATAAACTCTATATTGCCTAAGAGTTACTCCCTGAAAGCTTCCTTGTTGTTCCAATTTGACCTCTTTCTAACCTAATCTCGACATATAAACAAACTACTTTTCCTCTGGCATGGGACATAACTCCTAGGTATGAGCCTTACTGGCACTGATGGATTATTACCAAGTACCAAGGAAAAACACCTCGACCAAAAGTGGGAAATATTATATAGGAATGATTTATGGTTAAGATATTTCAAAGTGAGTCAGGAGGTCATTCCAGAAATTACACTTATAATGTCTCCACAGATCTCATTGAATGTCACAGTAAACAGTGCTTCAAACAACAAGGCTGCTCAGAGTTCTATAAGGATGGCAGGCAATCTTGGGAATTCAGCATACTGTCATTGGACCTTCCTTTGGGATTTATTGTCCCCCATGTAACAGAGTCAGTCTCATTTTTGTTTTCCCTACACTTTGCTTTTCTGCCTCTTTAATTTGAAACTATAATTGGCACTATATTCTTCATACATATGTCCAAGAGACATATATATATGTTCTGTTCATATGCCGGTTGAACCTTGAAAATCATTAGAGTTGCAACACCTACTCTCCATGTCATCGGACTCACCTAGGACAACTGACAAGAGATGAAGATGGACAACACCTAGCCCATTGAGCAGAGAGTGCCTGCAACTACAAGAAAGACAGTTCCACCCATCTGCCCTATAGGATCTAAGCACCTCTCAATTAGAAATAGAGTGGGCATGACCATCCCAAAATCCTAAAGATTGGGGAATGAAAAATGCACTAAAGTAGACTTATTATTATTATACTATATACTTAATATTGTTCCACCAAAGGAAAAACATTTATTGTTGATATAGAGACAGTGGCCAGCAGAGGTTCTGAGCGGAGGGAGAAGGAAGAATAGGTTTAACATTGGGGCATATCTGGGATATTGGAAATGTCATCCAAGACATTGTAATGATGGATAGAAGCCATTATGTCCATTGCGTGTTTTCTCAACACTTATAAATTTGTGCAGAGCAAGTGTAAACTATAAAGTAAACTGTAATCCATGCTTAGTAGCAATGTGTCTATACATGTCCATCAACTGTAACAAATGTACCACACTAATGAAAGATGTTGTTAATATGGGAAAGTGTGAGAGGAAGACGGGTGGAGCATATAGTAATCTCCTATATCTTTTCCATAAGATTTATATTTTCTAAGGCTTCTTTAAAAATTAAAGAGAAAAACATTAAAATATAAAGAAAAGTTGTGAAGGACTTGTACTCATAAAACTACGTAACATTTTTAAAGGAAATCAAAGACCTAATTATATGGAAGACTATCTCATGTTCATGGATTGGAAGACTAAACATCATTAAGATCCCAATACAAATTATAATAGGAATTTTACTGATTTGTTAAAGCTTATTATGAAATTTTTTTGGAAAAGAGGGTGGCCCCAAATAGCTAAAAACATATTTAAAAAGAAAAATGAAATAGGAAGAACCACACTACCAGACTTTAAAACATAATACAAAGCTACAGTAGTCAAAACTAAATGATATTGGTACAAGACTAATTATACTGACCAATGAAACATAACTGAGACTTCTGATAAATATTTTTACATAGTCAACTGACATTAAAGTCCACCAAGTCCACTCAACTGGGACAGAGTGGCCCTTCAACAAATCGTTCTTGAATTACTGGATATCCACATACAAAACAATGAGAGACAATCATACACTATACAAAATTTAACTCAAGATGGATCAAAGACATAAGTACAAGAGCCAAGAACATAAAGCTCATAAAAGATAATGAAGGGTAGCATCTACAAGATCTTGTAGTATGAAATTGTTTTATAAAAATTTAAAGCTATAGCATGAGCAATGAAAGATAAAGTAGATAATTGGGAACTCCTTAAAATTTTTAAAAATTGTGCTTCAAAGGAGTTTGTCAAGAAAGTGAAAAGGGAGCTTACTCAGGTTGGGGGCAAAAAGGCCTAGGTTTAAGTGGGCACTCACCATCTCTCTCTTAAAAGACAGCTGATTGGGGACAGGATCATGCCTGAGTGAGCTGTTCTGGGAGACCACAGAGGAGGAGCCTTTGAGGCATTGATATGGAGGGACCTGGACAGGGAGATAGATTGCTTAAAATAAAACCATGTGTTTTTAGCTCCACGAAATCATGGATGGCTAAGTCCCACCCTCAGGACAAAGAGCCAGGGTGACCCCCAACTTCCGCTGGACACACAGTGAGAGAGCATTCTCCAAAAGTGAAGGGTTATGGAAAGGCATGGAGAGGGGTTTCCTTTCTTTGGGTTTGGTTGCTTGGACCCCCTTAGAGTTTCGGGGAGCACACCAGCCAGATCGAAATGGCACCAGTCTGAGGGGAGAGGCAAATCTGCTGAGGAAGCCTGATTAATCTAATTGCCCTGGGATACAGAGGCTTGGCCTGTGAGAGGGTGAGGTCAGCCAATGTAATAGTTCCACGCTGAGGATTATCAGAAATTCATCTCCCCTAAGGGAGTCAGGCAGCGGAAAGCATTTAATAAGTTTTCAAGAGACTATTTTGGGTACCCTGGGAGGAGGGGGTTGTCTAGAAGGGGCTTGAAAAATCACTTCACTGTGGTATACTCACTCATATGGGTGCCATTTGAATTTCAAAAGGGAACTTAACCTGACCAGGAGAGGGGAAGGCGGGTATGCTCATAGAGCTTGCTGAATCAATCTGCCCTAGGAGAGTAAAATCTGCAAGGGAAAAGTAAGTGTATAGCTTTCTGAAGAGCTAACTGATCAAATTAGAAATGTAGCTCAGTGGAGGAATTTCTGCCTTGAATATATGAGATCCCTAGTTCGATATCTGGCTCCTCTAAGAGTAGTGATCCACAGGGATATCTAACATCCAGCTGAGACCGTAGGACAGGGAAAATATAGACATTATTTTGTACTAACTTCATTTGGGTCCCTTTTCAAAAAAAAATAAAAAAGATTACTTAAAATTTTTTTAACTTAGTTTACTCACTAAAACCCACCTTAAAATCTGCAGAGAGAGGCCTGCAGGGTAACTGATTGATGAACACAGGCAGCCTGAGAGGTTTCACAAGGGCCCAAGAAGTAATGCTGTTCTTCCTTAGCTGTGTTTGACTCCTTGCTTGTGTGGTTTTTTTTTGTTGTTTTTTTGTTTTTTTAATATTTTTGTCCTTTTTGTTGTTGTTGTTTTGCTCTTTGTTTTTCTTTCCTCTTTCCCCCCACCCTTTTTTAAAATGAGGTGCTGCCAGTTTGTTCCTTCTTTGTTGTGCTTCTCCTTCCTTGATTTCCCATTTTTTGTATATACTGATTTTGTCTACCAACACTCTCTCTTTTCCGTCCTTCATCTTTCCATCTTTTCTTTCTGCTGTGCTTCTTACAATCCAACTTTTTAAATTAGTCCTCAACTTTACTGGTTTTGATTTTTATCTTGTGTGTTCCACTTTCTTTACTTTTATGAACTTTTTTCTTTCTGTCCATTGTTTTCTATTTCTCTCTCTCCTCATCATTCTGGCCCTTCAAATCATTCCATATATTTTTCTTTATTCAGGTTCCCATTTCATTGTAGGTCCTCCACTTTTTAATTACTATTATTCTACACTGCTTACTTGAGTTAAATATTCATTTCATTAAGTCTTATATGACCCTTCTTCCAACTTTTATTATTATTTCACTTATCCTTTTTATTTTCTAAACTCTTTTCATTTTTATGGCCCTAATCTCTTGACTTCAAGGGAACATAGAAAACAGCAAGGAAATAGAACAAGAAGAACAAAGTGTCAAAGACAAAACTTAACACTCACAAAAAAACAGGAGCTAAACAAAATTTTAGAGCAGAGAGAGAAGCTAATCAAATGAATAAAGATAAATGATGACTAGAGGGCAACAAAAAAATTACATACAATACTAAGAAACAGGAGCACATGGACCAGTCCAAGGAAAAAACTAAAAACCAGGAAGAAATGCAGAACATCAAGGAACTAAACAAAACTGTCCAAACAAATATCATGGATCAACTTAATGAAGTGAAGGAAGAGATTAAAGATATTAAGAAGACACTGGGAGAACATACTGAAGAAATTGTAAACATCTATAAAAAGATAACAGATATGATGGTGCTGAAAAGAACAATCTGAAAATAAAAAAATAAAAAAGACCCTGGAATCACATAACAGCAGATTTGAACAAGCAGAAGAAAAAATCAGTGATGTGGAAGACAGTATATCTGAAATCAAGCAGCTATTAGAGCAGATAGATAAAAATATAGAAAAAAATCCAGCAGGGATTTAAGGATTTAAACGACAAAACAAAATGCACAGAGATATACATTATAGGCATCCCAGAGGGTGAGGAGAAGGAAAAGGTAACAGAAGGAGTGTTGAATGAAAAAATAGCTGAAAACTTCCCAACCTTATTGAAGGAGATGGACATACATGTCCAGGAACAAGCACAGCACACCCCAAACAGTATAAATCATAAAAGGCATACTCCAAGACAGATACTTGTCAAAGTGTGCAAAGCTCAAGATAAAGGGAAAATACTTAAGGCAGCAAGAGAAAACAGAACCATTACATACAAGGGAAGCACAATAAGATTAAATGCTGATTTCTCATTTGAAACCATAGATTCATGAAGACAGTAGTATGACATAGTCAAGGTACTAAAAGAAAAAAATCTTTGAGCCACAATTTCTCTATCCAGCAAAGTTGGCATTAAAAAATGTTGGAGAGTTCAAAATATTCACAGATAAACAGAAATTAAGAGAGTATGCCAGTAAGAAAGCTGCCCTTCAAGAAATACTAAAGGGGAGACAGTCAAGATTGCATTAGTTTAGGAGGGCACTCACTGACTACCTCTCTGAGGATAGTGGATTGTGGACAAGGTCCTGCCCGGGGGTTTGTGCTGTGGGTGCACAGAGTGAGAAACTTGGGACATCTATCTGCAGGCAGATCAACATGTTGACTGACCGATAGAGATTTGTGAGTTTTAAGCCTGCCTGTGGTCGTTAACACAGATGGCTGACCCCACCCTCAGGGAAAAAGACTTCTTTGAGCTTTCACTCCTGGCCGGCAACCTGGTGAGGGGGCCTGGTGAGAGGGAGCAGTCTCCGGGAGTGGGAGGTTTCTGGTGAAGGGGTGAGAGGGCTTTCCTTTCTGTGGGTTTGGCTGCTGGGAACCATTTGCAGTTAAGTGAACAAAATAGCTGGATTGAATCAACACCAGGCAGAGGGGAGGGGTAAATCTGGTGAGGAAGCTGATTTACCTAGCTGCCCAGGGATAAGCCCCAAATCCCACCAAGCTGGTTAGAGGGAGCATTCTCTAAGAGAGGGAGGGTTCTGACTGAAGGTGGAGAGGGGCTTCCCTTATGTGAATTTGGCTGCCTGGACCCCATCATAGCTTTGGGGAACAGCTAAGCCATCTTGAAGCAGCACCAGGCTAAGGGGAGAGGCAAATCTACTGAGGAAGCCTGATTTAACCAGCAGCCCTGTGACACTGAGGCTTAGCTCCAGAGGGGGTGAAGTCAGCCAATTTTATCATTCTGCACTGACAAGCATCAGAGCTTCAGCTCCCCTGGGAAGTCCAGGAAGTGGGAAGTGCTTGATTAGTTTCCACGAGCCTAGTTAGGGTCTCCTCAGTGAAGGGGGTGGTCTAGAAGAGGATTTATTTTGGGTCCCGTATTTCGCCAAAAAGAAAAAAAAAAAAAAACAAAAAAACAGTCACTTTAAAAAAAGAAAAATGAATTCTTCTTTTTAATTTTATGTAATAGCTAAAATCTGCCTCAAAACCTACAGATAGAACCCTGCAGGGAAATTGATTGATAAACAAAAGCAGGCTGAGAGATTCCACAAGGACCCTAGTAGGAGCACTGTTCCACCTTAGCTTTGTTTGACTGCTTGCTTGTATGGTTGTTTGGTATTTCTGTTTATTTGTTGTCTCTGGCTTTTCTTTCCTCTTTCCTCCCCCCTTTCTTTTTTCTTTCATTTTTTAAAATTAGGTACTACTAGCTTGTCTCTTCTTTGCTGTGCTTCTCCTTCAGTGATTTCCCATTCTCTGTCTATATTGATTTTGTATCCCAAGCTATCTCTTATCCTTCCTTCACTTCTCTGCCTTCTGCTTTCTGTTGTGGTTCTTATATACCACGTTTTTTCATTGGCCCACAACTTAAGGGTGTCAATTTCTATTCTACCCTGTCTTCTTTTTTTATTAATATTAACTTTTTCCTTTCAGCCCTTTCTTTACACTTTCTCTCCATCCTCATCATTCTCACCTTTTAAATCATATATATATTCCTCTATTTGGTTTTCCAGTCCATTGTAGGTACTCCACTTTTTTCCATATTACTCTACACTGCCTACATGTGTTAAATATTAATTTCACTAAGTCTTATTTGGGCCCCCTTCTAACTTTTATCAATATTACTATTATCCTTCTTCCTTTCTCACATCTTTTGATTCCTATGGCACTAATCTTTTGCTTTCAAGGTAACATAGAAAGAAGCAAGGAAATAAAATAAGAAGAAAAGGTGACAAAGAGAAAACTTAACACACACACAGAACCACCAGCTAAATAATACTATAGAGAAGCAAGAGAAGCTAATCAACTGAACAAACCTGTCAAGATAAAATGATGACTAGAGGGCAACAAAAAATTACAAACCACTCTGAGAAACAGGAAGACATGGACCAGTCCAATGAACAAACAAAAACCAGGAAGAGATGCAGAACATTGAACAACTAATCAAAGTTTTCCAAACAGATATCATGTACCAACATAATGAAGTGAAGGAGACACTAAGAGAACATACTGAAGATATTGTAAACATACACAAAAAGATAATGGATATGATGGTGATCAATGAATGGCAAAATGCAAGAAATCAAAAAGACGCTGGATTCACATAACTGCAGATTCGAACAGGCAGAAGAAAGAATCAGTGATGTGGAAAACAATAGAACTGAAATCAAACAGATATTAAAACAGATAGACAAGAAAATAGAAAAAATCCAGCAGGGACTCAAGGATTTAACTGACAACGCAAAACACACAAACAAATGCATTATGGGCATCCCAGAAGGAGAAGAGAAGAGAAAGGGAACAAAAGGAGTGTTGAAGGAAATAATGGCTGAAAACGTCCCAACCCTATTGAGAGAGATGGATGGGCAGATCCAGGAAGCACAGCGCACCCCAAACAGTATAAATCACAACAGACCAACTCCAAGATATATACTTGTGAAAATGTCAAATGCTCAAGACAAAGAAAAAATACCAAGGCAGCAAGATACATACAAGAGAAGCACACTAAGATTAAGTGCTGATTTCTCATCTGATACAATGGAGGCAAGAAGACAGTGATATGACATAGTCAAAGTACTAAAAGAAAAAAACTTCCAGCCACAAATCTCTATCCAGCAAAACTGACATTCAGAAATGATGGAGAGTTCAAAATATTCACAGATAAATGGAAATTAAGAAAGTATGTCAATAAGAAACCTACACTTCAAGAAATACTAAAGGAATTTTGACAAGTTGAAATGAAAAAACAAGGGAGAGAGAGTTGAAGGACAGTTTTAAAACAACTAAAAAGAAAAAAACAGAAAAAAAACAACAACATATGACATACATTAATCCAAAGAAAATATGGCTTAACTAAGAAATTCATTGCAAATAATAACACTGAATGTTAATGGATTAAATTCACCACTAAAGAGACACAGATTGGCAGAATGGATAAGGAAATATGATCCATCTATATGCTGTCTACAAGAAACCCACCTTTGACCCAGGGATTCAAGGAGGCTGAAAGTGAACGGCTGGAAAACCATTTTACAAGCTAACAAGAGTCAAAAAAGGGCAGGAGTAGATATTCTAATAGCAGACAAAATAGACTTTAAATGCAAGACTATTGTAAGAGACAAAGATGGACACTATATATTAGTAAAATGGGTAATCTCTCAAGAAGAAAGAACAATCTTAAACATTTATGCACCAAATCAGGGTGCCTCAAAATACATGAAGTAAACTCTGGAAAAACTAAGTGGAGAAATAAATGTTTCTACAATTATAGTGGGGTAATTTAATACACCATTATCATATTAGACAGAACATCTAGACAGAGAATCAATAAAGAAACAAAGGTTCTTTGGGTAATCTAAGCACCTCTTAAAATATATGTATTTATATATTTAAATAACATTTTTGTAAGCAAATACACATATATGCATTTAAAAAAAAGTGTAAACTACAATGTCAACTATAGTCCATGGTTAGTAGCAATGCTTTCGGATGTGTTCATCAATTGTAACATATGTACCAAACCAATGAATGATATTGTAAGCGTGGGAAAGGATGGGAGGGGGAAGGGATGGGGCATATGGGAATCCCATATTTATGATGTAATATTTATGTAATCTAAGTCTTCTTTAAAAATAAAAATAATATTTAAAGAAGCAAAAAAAAAAACAAAAAAAAAAAACCAATACATTAGAGGACCTGGACTTAATAGACATATACAGAACACTACACCCAAATACAGCAGGATTTACATTCTTCTCTAGTGCACATGGATCATTCTCCAAGATAGACCACATGCTAGGCCACAGAACAAGTCTCAATGAATTCAGAAAGATTGAGATTATGAAAAGTAATTTCTCTGACCACAATGGAATGAAATTGAAAACCACTAAGGGCCAGAAAATCATATTAGGCACAAAGATTTGGAAGTTAAACAACACACTCTTAGACAAACAGTGGGTCAAGGAGGAAATCTCAGAAGAAATCAGTAACTACCTTGAAACTAATGAAAATGACAACACAGCATATAAAACCTGTGGAATGCAGTCAAAACTGTACTGAGAGGGAAACCCATAGCCATAAATGCATATATTAAAAAAGAAGAAAGAGCTAAAATTGAAGACCTAACTGTACACTTGGAGGAATTGGAAAAAAAATAACAAACTAAACCTAAAGGAAGTAGAAAGAATGAAATAACAAAGATTAGAGCAGAACTAAATGAAATAGAGAATGAGAAAGCACTAAAAAAAATAAAACCAAAAGCTGGTTCTTCAAGAAGATCAATAAAATTGACAAATCCTTAGCCAGACTAACAAAGAAAAAGAGAGAACAGATGCAAATACACAAAATGAAGAATGAGGAAGGGGATATCACTACTGACCCCACAGAAATAAAGAGTATCATAAGAGGATACTTTGAAAAATTATATGCCAACAAGAATGATAATTTAGAGGAAATGGACAAGTTTCTAGAAACTCACAAGCAGCCTACATTGATGAGAGAAGAAATTGATGAACTCAATACTCCAGTTAAAAGTAAAGAGGTAGACTCAGTCATCAAAAACCTCCCAAATAAGAAGCAAGACCAGATTGCTTAACAGCTGAATTCTACCAAACATTCCGGAAAGAGCTAACTCCAATTCTGCTTAAGCCCTTCTAAAAATAGAAGTAGAAGGAATATTGCCTAACTCATTCTACGATGCCAAGATTACCCTAATACCAAAACCAAACAAGATACCACAAGAAAGAAAAATCACAGACCAATTATTCTAATGAACCTACATGCTGAAATCCTCCACAAAATACTTGCTAATCGCATTCAACAACATATCAAAAGGATTATACACCATGGCCAAGTGGGTTTTATCCCTGGTATGTGAGGATGGTTCAAAATAAGAAAATCAATAAATTTAATACACCACATAAACAGATTGAAAGAAAAAAATCACATGATTATCTCTATAGATGCAGAAAAAACATTAAACAAAATACAACACTCTTTCATGATAAAAACACTGCAAAAGATAGGAGTAGAAGGAAACTTTCTGAATATGATAAAGGGTATATATGAAAAACCCAAAGCTAACATCATCTTCAATGGTGAAATCTTAAAAGCTTTCCCGCTGAGATCGGGAACAAGACAAGGATGCCCACTATCACCACCCCTATTTAACATTATCTTAGAAGTACTTGCTCGAGCACTGAGGCAAGATAAGTATATAAAAGGCATCGAGATTGGAAAAGAAGAATTATAAATTTCATTATTTGCAGACAACTTGATCCTATACTTAGAAAGCCCTGAGAAATCTACAACAAAGTTTCTAGAACATAAAAAGGAGTTCAGTAATGTCGCAGGCTATAAGATCAATGCTCAAAAATCAGTAGCATTTCTGTACAACAATAATAAGAAAGCTGAGGAGAAAATGAAAAAAAAAAAACACAAAACATTTTCAATAGTAACTAAGAGAATCCAATACTTAGGAATATATTTAACTAAAGATGTGAAAGACGTATATACAGAAAACTACACAACACTGTTAAAGGAGTTCAAAGAAGACTTAAATAAAAGGAAGAATATTCCCTGTTCATGGATAGGAAAACTAAACATCATCAAGATGTCTATCTCACCCAAACTAACCTACAGATTTAATGAAATCCCAATAAAAATCAACACTGTATTTTTTAAGGAACTGGAAAAACTAACTACAAAATATATTTGGAAATGTAAGAGGCCCAGTATTGCCAAAGAGATATTGAAAAAGAAAAATGAAGTTGGAGGTAGCACATTACCTGAATTTAAAACATACTACAAAGCTAAAGTGATCAAAACTGCATGCTATTGGTAAAGGATAGATCTGCTGACCAATGGAACCAAATTGAGAGTTCTGACATAGATTCTCACATATACAGTCATCTGATGTTCAACAAGGCCACCAAGCCCACTCAGTTCAGAGAGAATGGCCTCTTTAACAAGTGGTGCTTGGAGAACTGGATATCCATATCCAAAAGTATGAGAGAACTATACCTTCTCACACCTTATACAAAAATCAACTGAAGATGCATCATAGATCTGAATAAAAGAGCCAAAACCATAAAGATCTTGGAAAATAATGTAGGGAAGCATCTACAGGACCTTGTAATAGGAAATGGTTTCATGAACTTCACAGGCAAAGAACGAGCAGCATGAGAAAAAATGATGAATGGGATATCCTCAAAATTAAAAACTTCTGTACCTAAAAGGACATTATTAAGAAAATAAAAAGGCAGCTTACCTAATGGGTGAAAATATTTGGCCACCATATATCTGATAGGAGCCTAATATCTTGCAAATATAAAGAAATCCTACACCTCAAAAATAAAAAGACAAACAAACCATTTAAGAAATGGGCAAGTGACCTGAAAAAACACTTCTCCAAGGAAGAAATACAAATGGCTAAAAAGCACATAAAAAAATGATCGACATCGCTAGCTATTAGCGAAATGCAAATCAAAACAACAATGAGATACCATCTTACACTCATTAGATTGGCAGCTATTAAAAAAACAGCAGACTAAAAGTGTTGGAGAGGATGTGGAGGAATAGGAACCATCATCCACTGCAGGTGGGATTGTGGAATGGTCCAGCCACTGTGGAGGACAATTTGGCGGTTCCTCAGAAAACTAACAAAAGATCTTTGTATCATCCAGTGACTCCACTGCTTGGTATATACCCAGAAGAATTGAAAGCAAAGACATAAACAGATATATGCACACCAATATTCATAGTGGCATTGTTCACAATTGCCAAATTTGGAAGCAGCCCCGGTGCCCATCAACAGATGAATGGATAAGGAAGTGTAGTACATAAATACAATGTAATATTACTCAGCTGTAAGAAAGGATAAAGTGCTAACCCACAGAAGAACATGGATGAATCTTGAAGACCTTATGTTGAGTGAAGCAAGCCAGGCATTGAAGGATGAACAGTATATGACCTCACTGATTTGAATTGGGGAAAATGGGCAGTCTCTGATAACCATCGTCTGAAATATAGATTATCAAGGGAGAGAAAGAGAAGAGAAGGTTGTGAACCATCATCCATATGGACATAATCTATGGTAAACTGATAGAATATAATTGCATATTGAAGGATAGGACAGGTGGGTAGTGATATTACTGTGTTTGGTGGTGAAGAGTTGACAGGTGGGTAGATTAGGAAGGACAGGTTAGAATATCCAGGGCATGTAACTATGAATCTTGTCATCCAATGCAACAAGACCGGGGAGTGTCATATGCCCCAGGGGAATGGGGAGGAAGGAACAGAAAAGATCAAACGGGGTATTTAGTGGTCATGGGAAATGTTTTTCATTACCTTACAGTAATGAACACAGGACATGGAAAATATCATCAAAAATTATTAAACTGTACCATCTAAATTGTAAAGTATACTGTAAACCATTGACAATGTTTAGTAGCTATGTTTCACTATCTGTATAACAGTTATAACAATGCTACCATTCACACACACAATAAAGTTTTTAATATGGGTTGAGAAAAGGGGAAGGAGGTTGGGTATATAATAGTCTCTAGTATTCTGTGTATGACTTTGCTGTGACCTAAAACTTCTTTGAAAATTAAATGAAAATTTGGAAGACACTGGGGAATGAGAGTGGGAAGGTGTCAGGGTACACACTAGACATCCAATAATGCAGTGATAAAAGGAAAAAATAAATTAAAAAAAAAAAGTTTTTTTCCCCATTTTTTGACTGTCCCACTCTATTAATTATATTTTATTTTTTGGGTTTTTTTTTTTCCCCTGACTTTCCATGTATTTTATCACTTGCATTTAAGCTTATCATTTTTATTTCATTTTCCTATTAATTGTATTTTGTTATTAGATGGGCTTCTTCTTCAAGGAAGATTTAGATCACAGAAGGGTTAAAATGGGGGTTGCAGAGGATCATTGGTGTGGGGTTTCTGGGATAGGGGATTCATGGGAGGTAGTTCATCCAAATACACATGAAAGATATATAAATTTGTTCAAATGATCAAGGGATGGGGCATGGTCATGGAGGGTAGACAATCACTCAATAAATGAGGGGATACTGAATTCCCAGCCTGGAGGGCTCTGCCACATTCTCCAAGGGAGTAGCAACAGTCCCCAGAGTGCAGGGACAGTGTCTGTCAAAAGAGGATGGTTCACTGATGGGTTCTTGTTATTGATGACTAGCCTTATGGGTCTTTGTTCTTGTCATTGAAACTTAACTTACTGTTATGGTGTGCCTAAGGGTTGCTGCCTGAGAGCCTCCTTGTTGCTCAAATGTGGCTTCTCTCTAAGCCAAACTCAGGATATGAATGCATTACCTTCCCCTCAGCATGGGACATGACTCCCAGGGATGAGCCTCTCTGGCAATGAGGGATTAATACTGAGTGCCAACAGGTAATATGACTGTAAAAAGACCTTGAATAAAAGGAAGAAATGGCAAAGACAAATGAGTTCATGTGGCTAAGAGACTTCAAAGAGAGCCGGGAGGTCATCCCAGAGGTATCACTTATGCACACCTCAGTAGGATATCATAGAACACCGAAGTGGATATTACCCCACAAAGAGGGTCTCCTGAGGGCTCTGGAGACACCCAGGTCCTATATAAGGGGGGATAGTCCCAGAGATCGATATCTTATCAGTGGGCTCTACTTTGGAATCTGTTCTCCTGAGAGTGATAGAGTTGGACTCAAATAAGTCCTCCTGGCACATGGTCCACCAGCCCCTTCTATTCAAACCTATATGTGATGCTGGAGTTTGTAGGTGTACTTCCAGAGTCTGGAGCCTCTTGCTTGCCCATGTGCCAGCTGTGCATGGAATCTTGGTGGAGCTACAACTCTTACTCTACAGCTCAATGGACTCACCCAAGTCATCTGGTGAGGAGACAATGATGGACAACAGACATTTCAGGGAATGGAGAGAGCCTGCATCTGCAGGCAGGATAATACTATCCACCATATCCATGGGATGCAAGCCCACTCTCACTTGAAGGTGGCATGGACATCACCATCCCAGACTCCTCAGGATTGGAGGAAGAGCTATGGACTAGAGTGGACTTATGGGTATTCTGTTGTAGACATATTGTGATTCAAGCAATGGAAGAAATTATAACAGTGACGTGGAGCCAGTGGCCACTGGACACTTTCGGGCAGGGAAGGGAAAAGCAGTTGTAATGCACAGGCTTTTCAGGACTAGGGAATTATCCTGAATGACATTACAATGACAGATATAGGACATTTTACATCAACATATACCATGCAGAACTGTGTGGGAGAAGGTGTGGTCTACAATATGAACTATGGTCTATGCTTAGGGGCAAGGCCCCAGGATGTGTATATCCATTGCAGGTGATGGGCCACCCTAATGAAAGATGTTTATGTGGGATGTTATGGGAGGTGTGGGAGGTGGGGAACATTGTAATTCCTGTAATTTTTGAGTAACATTTATGTAATCCATGTATCTTTTAAAATATGTATTAAAAATAACATTTATGTAAGCAAATGCACATATATGCATATATATTTATATATCATTTTACAAATATTTGGTTGTATTGTGAAAAATTTTTATTTTTACCCACAATAAAAAAAAAGAAAACCTATGTATTTAGCTTAATTTACAAAATTTTAAAATAGTTCTTCCATTAGGCCATTTGAATCTGTAAAAGCAATAAACAATTGTTAATGGAAAGAAATACTAAAGGAAGTTCTACAGGTAGAAAGGAAAAAGTAGGAAAGAGCGAGTTGGAAGTGAGTGTAAGAACAACTAAAAAGACAAAAAGATAAAAAGAAACAACATATGACACACATATGCCCAAAAATATGTCTGATGTAAGAAATTCCTTAAGAATAATAACACTGAATGTTCATGGATTAAACTTACCAGTCAAGAGACACAAATTGGCAGAATGGTTATGGAAATATGACCCATCTATATGTTGTCTAATAGAAACCCACCTTAGATCCAGGGATTCAAGGAGGCTGATATTTAATGTAGGAAAATAATTCAACAATCAATCAACAACCAAAAAGTGGCAGGAGTAGCTACACAAATATCAGACAAAATAGACTTTAAATGCAAAAGTATTGAAAGAGATGAAGATGGATTCTATATATTACTAAAATGGGTAATCTTTTAAGAAGAAAGAACAATCATAAACATTTTGTACCTAATCAGGGTGCTTCAAAATACTTGAGGCAAACCCTGGAAAGACTAATTGGAGACATAAATGCCTCTACAATTATAGTGTGGGATTTTAATACACCACTATCACCATTAGACAGAACATCTTGACAGAGAATCAATAAAGAAACAAAGACTCTAATACTTTAGAGATCTAGACTTAATAGATATATACAGAACACTACACCCAAATATAGAAAGATATACATTTTTCTTGAGTGCACATGGAACATACTCCAAGATAGACCACATGCTAGCCCACAGAACAACACTTAATGAATTCAGAAAGATTGATATAATGCAAAGTAATTACTCTGACCACGCTGGAATGAAATTGAAAATCACTAAGGGCCAGAGAACTAGATAAGGCACAAAGATATGGAAGATAAACAAAACACTCCTAGACAAACAGTGGGTCAAGGAGGAAATCTCAAAATAAATCAGTAACTATCCTGAAACGAATGAAAATGACAACACAACATATCAAAACATATGAGATTCAGCCAAAGCTGTACTTAGATGGAAATTCATAGCCATAAATGCATATTTTAAAAAAGAAGAAAGAGTTAAAATTGAAGACATAAGTGCACACATGGAGGAATTGAAAAACAACAACAAACTAACCACAGAGGAAGCAGAAGGAAGGAAATACCAAGATTAGAATGGAACTAAATGAAATAGAAATTTAAAAAGCACTAGAAAAAATAAAATCTAAAACTGGTTTGTCAAGAAGATCAATAAAATTGCAAAAAAAACTTCACAATACTAAAAAAGAAAAAGAGAGGGCAGATGGAAATACACAAAATAAGAAATTAGGAAGCTGATATAGCCATGGACCCCACAGAAATAAAGAATGTCATAAGAGGATACTTTGAAAAATTATATGCTGACAAGAATGATAAATTAGAGGAAATGGACAAATTCCTAAAAACTCACAAGCAGCCTACATTGATGAAAGAAGAAATTGATTAACTCAACAGTCCAAATAAAAGTAAAAAACAGAGATTCGGTCATCAAAAACCTCCCAATTAAGAAGAGTCCAAGACCAGATGGCTTAACAACTGAATTCTACCAAACATTCTGGAAAGAATTTTCCATTCCTGATTAAGCTTTTCCAAAAAATAGAATTAGAAGGAACGTTGCCTAACTCATTCTATAATGCAAAAATTACTCTAATACCAAAGCCAAACAAAGATGTCACAAGAAATGAAAATTACAGACCAATCTCTTTAATGAAACTAGATGCTAAAATCCTCAACAAAATACTTGCTAATCACATTCAACAACATATCAAATGAATTATACACCATGACCAAGTGGGTTTCATCCCAGGTATGCAAGGATGTTTCAACATAAGAAAATCAATCAATGTAATAAACCATACAAACAGACGGAAAGAAAAAAATCACATGCATCTATAGATGCCAAAAAAGCATTCAACGAAATACAGTACTCTTTCCTGATAAAAACACTGCAAAAGATAGGAATACAAGTAAATTTTCTGAACATGATAAAGGGTATATATGAAAATCCGAGTCAACATCATCTTCAATGGTGACGTTGTAAACTTTCCCTCTTAGATGGGGAACAAGACAGGGATATCCACCATTACTGCTCCTTTTTGACATTGTTTCAGAAGCACTTGCTTGAACACTGAGGCAAGGAAAAGATATAAAAGACTTCCAAATTGGAAAGGAAGAAGTAAAAATTTCACTATTTGTAGACATAATCTTATACATAGAAAACCCTGAGAAATCTACAACAAAGCTTTTAGAATTTATAAAGTAGTTCAATAAAGTCACAGGCTACTAGATCAATGCTCAAAAATCAGTAGCATTTTTATACACCAATAATGAGCAATCGGAGGAGGAAATCAAGAAAAAATACTATTTACAATAGTAATTAAAAGTATCATATACTTAGTAATAAATTTAACTAAAGATCTAAAAGACTTATATGCCTAAAACTACACAACACTGTTTAGGAAATCAAAGACTTAAATAAATGGATTAATATTCCCTGTTCATGGAAAGGAAGGCTAAATATTATCAAGATATCTATCCTACCCAAACTAATCTACAGATTTAATGCAATCCCAATAAAAATCAATATTGTATTTTTTAAGGAATTGGAAAAATCTTACAAAATTTATTTGGAAGGGTAAGAGGCCATGAACCATTAAAGACATATTGAAAAAAAAAATGAATTTGGAGGTTATCACACTACTTGACTTTAAACATACTGCAAATCTACAGTAGTTAAAACTGCATGGTATTGGCACAAGGATAGATATACTGACCAATGGAACCGAACTGAGAATTCCAATATAGATCTTCACATATACAGTCATGTGATATTTGACAAGGCCACCAAGCCCACTCAGTTGGGAGAGAATGGCCTATTCAACAAATGGTACTTGGAGAAATGGATATCCATTCCAAAAGAATGAGAGATGAGCACCATCTCACACCTTATACAAAAATGAATTCAATTTGGATCAAAGATCCAAATATAAGAGCCAAGACCATAAAGACCTTGGATGATAATGTAGGGAAGCATCTACAGAACCTTGTAATAAGAAATGGTTTCATGAACTTCACACCCAAAGTATAAGCAGGAAAAGGAATAATAGATAAATGGGATATCCTCAAAATTAAAAACTTCTGCACCTTAAAGGACATTATCAAGAAAGTAAAAAAGCAGCTTCACCAAAGGGAGAAAATATTTGGTGCCATATATCCAGCATACATAATAAATCCTATATTGCAAAAGGAAAAAGATATCTACACCTTTTAAAAAATGTGCAAGTGATTTGTATAGATTCTTTTCCAAAGAAAAAATACAAATGTCTAAACAGCACATGAAGAGATGCTCAACATCACTAGCTATTAGGGAAAAGCAAATCAAAATTACAATGAGATATCATCTTACACCTATTAGACTGGTGGCTATCAAAACAAAACAAGACTATATGTATAGGAGAGGATGTGGAGGAAAGGGAACACTCACCCACTGCTGGTGGGAATGTAGAATGGTACAGCCATTGTGGAGGATATATTGGCAGTTCAACAGGAAACTAACTATAGAACCATCATATGACCCAGTAAACCCACTTCTTGGTATACACTGAGAATAATTGAAAGCAGGTACAAAAGCAGATATATGCACACAAATGTTCCTAGTGGCATTATTGACTATTGCCAACAGTTGAAAGCAAACCAAATGTCCATCAACAGAAGAATAGATAAGCAAATTATGGTATATACATACAATGGAATATTCCTCAGCTTTAAGAAGAAATGGTCTATTAACCCGTGGGACAACATAGATGAATCTTGAAGCCCTTATTTATGTTGAGTGGAGTAAGTCAGTCACTGAATGCCAAATATTATATGACATCACTGATATGAATTAAGCAAATTGAGCAGACTCACAGAGTTAGAGTCTTGAAGGTAGCTTACCAGGTGACAGAAAGAGTAGTGGGAGGTGAGCCAATGCTCAATATGGGCAAAATCTATGCTAACGTGGAAGAATTGGTTGGATATTGGATATTGCTGATAGTTATGCAGTGATGTGATTGGGTTCAAGGGTGCAGGAATTTGAGGGGGATTAAAGTGGGGGCTTGTGTTGGACTATCAATGAAAATTGGGGGAGGGTTGGAGAAAGGAGCTGGTGAACTTTAGGAATATGCATGTCTGTGGTTAAAACTATAATGGTGGGAATGTTCTTTTGGCAAATAAGTCAGGGGAAGATTACTGGTGCAGGGCATCATCAGTGAAGTGATATTTAGGATAGGGCACATGTTGGTCATGTCTCTATGGAATATTAAAGTTTTAATCTTGTCACATCGTGTTATTTCTGTGGGTGGAGACTGACACAATAAACAAGAAAATATTAAATTCCCATCCTGGGGAGTACTACTTCTCAATTAGCAGGGCAAGAATTTCTCACTATCATAGACAGTGCCTAATAAAAGAAAACAGACCAATATATCAAGCCTTCAAAATTATTGCATGTAACAATGAAACCTTATTCTTAAAAATTGAGAGTTCCAGCAAGATGGCATCAGCTTAGGTATGCACTCCCCAAGTCTCTCACAAAAAACAGCCAATAAGGGGCAAAATCATACCTGAGTGAGCTGTTTTGGGAACTCACAGAGCAGGAGGCTTCATGGAATCTATCTAGAGGGAACTGGACAAAGAAATAAAAAGCCCAAGGAAAACCATGTGATTCTTAACCCTGTGGCTGGAAACAGCAGGCAGCTAAGCCCCACCCTCAAGGCAAAAGTCTCCACAAACCCCCTGACTCTCACCAGCCAGGAAGTAGGATGGAGCATTCTCTGGGAGGAAGAGGGTTCTGGTGAAAGGTGAAGAGGGTTTTCCTTTCTGTGTGTTTGGTTACCTGGGGCCCCTTTGAACTTTAGGGAGCATACCAGCTAGTACTGAGGCAGCCTGTAGAAAAGGAGAGAGGGAAATATGCTTAGGCATCCTGACACATCCAGCCACCCTGGGAGAGAGGAACTTGGGCTGAAAGAGGGCGAAGATAGGGAACAGACTAGTCTGGCACTGAAAAACTATAAAAATTACAGCTCCCCTAAGGGAGGCAAATGATAGGAAGCCTAAATAAGCTTCCAAGGGTCTATTTAGGGTCCTCTTGGAGAAGGCAGGTCATGGAAGAGTGTAAAGTGTGGTTTCTTTGTGGTGAGTTTGGTCAATAGGGTCTGCTTTTAGCCTCAGAAGGGAACTGGATCTTATGGGGGGGGGTGGATTTCCACTTACACACCTGCCCTGAGAGAGAAAGCAATTAGAATAGAAAGGGGGCAGGGACAGATGGGTGCCTAATCAGCAGGACTCTGGCCAACTTCAAAGATTGAAACCTGCCTGAGGGAACATGGATGGATAGGTTTCCAAAAGGCTAACTAACCCAAGGAGAAAGTTAGCTCAGTGGAGGAGTTCCTGCCCTGAATACATATGAGTTCCCTTGTTCAATTCCTGGTGATCCACTGGGTTATCATACATCCAGCTGATACTTTAGGGCAGGAAACATATAGACATTCTTTTTGTATTAGCTTCTCTTAGATCTCTTATTTTTCTTTAAAAAGTTTCCTTTTTTAACTTAACTTAGTTTACTTGCTAAAATTTAGTTCAAAACCTGCAGAGAGTGGGCACAGTGTAATTGATTGATGAACACCAACTGCCTGAGAAGCTCCTTCAGATCCTAAGAGGGAAGGCTGCTTTTCCATGATTTTTGTTTGTGTCCTTGTTTTTCTTTTATTTCTTTTAAAATAATATTTCTCCCCCCTTTTTTGCTATTTAGATGCTGCTGTCTTGTTTCTTCTTTTTGGTGTTTCCCCTTGCTTTGTTTCCCTTTTCTGTTCACCAATTTTGTCTAAATACACTAATTCTTTTCCTTTCTCCATATTTCTATTTTCTGATTTCTGTTGTTCTTTCCACCACTTTTTGTTTGATCTTCAAATTTTCTTATTCTAATTTCTCTCTCCCTTTTTCTCTATTTTCTTTCTATTTTTACTATTTTTCTTTTTTTATTTTCTTTTCTCTTTCCCTCTCTTTGCATCATTTTGGACTTTAATTAATTCTATATATTTTTCACCGTTAAGTTTCTCATTTCATTTTGTACTCCAATTTTTATTTCTTATTCCTCTGCAATTCTTAATCATGTTAATTACTCATTTTCCTAGATCTTGTACGGTTCCTCTTCTATCATTTACTATTATTATTACTATTATTCTTTTTCTCTTCTTCTTTCCTTTCCTCTGGCCCTAATTTTACTTCATGGGAATGTAAAAAACAGCAAGGAAATAGAATTAAGAGGAATGAAGTGTCAAAGTGAAAACTTACCACTCACACAAAAAGAACAAATTAAAACCCTAGATTAGAAAGAGAAGTTAATCAACTGAACAAACCAAACAAGATAAACCAATATCTAGACATCAAAAGAAATTACAACCCATACTAAGAAACAGGAAGACATGGCCAGTCCAACAAACCAACTAAAAAACAGGAGATGCAGAATATGGAACAACTAATCAGAGATGTCCAAACATATATCATGAGAAAAATTAATGAAGTGAAGGAAGATATTTAAGATATAGAGAAGGCACTGGGAGAACACACTGAAGAAATTGTAAAAATACAAAAAAGGAAACAGATATGATGGTGATGAATGGATCAATACAAGAAATCAAAAATACACTGGAAGCACATAAAAGCAGATTTGAACATGCAGAGGAAATAATCAGTGATGTGGAAGACATTACAGGTGAAATCAAACAGATAGTATAAAGGGATATATAGAAAGATATGAAAGAAAAAAAAATCAGGGGTTTGAATGACAACATGGAACACACAAACATACACATTATAGGCATCCCAGAGGGAGAAAAGAAGGGAAAGGGTACAGAAGGTGTGTTGGAGGAAATAATGGCTGAAAACTTCCCAACCTTATTGAAGAACATGGATGTATATGTCCAGGAAGCACAGCGCACCCCTAACAGTATAAATCCTAACAGGCCTACTCCAAGATATATACTTGTGAAATTGCCCAATGCTGAAGACAAAGAGAGAATACTGGAAATAACAAGATAAAAGAGAACTAAAACATACAAGGGAAGCTCAATAAGATTAAGCAGTGATTTCTCATCTGAAACCATGAAGGCAAGGAGGTATGACATAGTTAAGGTGCAAAAAGAAAACAACTCCCAGCCAAGAATTCTCTATCCAACAAAATTGGCATTCAAAAATAAGGGAGAGTTCAAAATATTCACAGGTAAACAGAAATTAAGACAGTATGGCAATAAGAAACCTGCACTTCAAGAAATACTAAAGGGAGTTCTGTAGGTCAAAAGGAAAAAAACAGGAGAGAGAAGGTGGGAGGAGATTGTAAGAACAACTAAACAGATATGAAGAAAATAAAAACAACACATGACATATATAAACCCAAAGAAAATATGGCTAATATAAGTAATTCCTTGGCAGTAAAAAAATTTTGTGTTAATGGAGTAAACTCAGCAATCATAAAGATTTAAGCACCTAAGCAGGACACCTCAAAATACATGAGGCAAACACTGGAAAAAAATAAGTGGAGAAATAGATACCTCCACAATTATAGTGAGGGATGTTATACATTCTTGTCAAAAGCACATTGATCATTCTTAAGGATAGACCACATGCTAGACCACAGAACAATTCTCAATGAATTCAGAAAGACTGAAATCAAACAAAGTAATTTCTCTGACCACAGTGGAATGAAACTGGACATCCATAGGGGACAGAGAACCAGATTAGGCACAAAGATATGAAAATTGAACAACACACTTTTGGACAAACAGCGAGTCAAAGAGAAAATCACACAAAAAAATCAGTAACTACTTTGAAATAAATGAAAGTGACAACAACATGTATCAAATCCTATGAGATGCAGCAAAAGGTGTACTGAAAGAAAATGCATAGCCTATATTAAAAAAGAAGATAGAGCTAAAATTTAAAACCTAACTGCACATATGATGTAATTAGAAAAATAGCAACAAATTAACCCCAAAGGAAGGAGAAAGAAGGAAATAAAAAAGATTAGAGCAGAACTAAATTAAATTGAAAATAAGAAAGCTCTAGAAAAAAATAAACAAGACCAAAAGCTGGTTCTTCGAGAAGATCAATAAAATTGACAAGTCCTTAGCTAGAGCAGCAAAGAAAAAAAGAGAGAACATGCAAATACATAAAATAAGAAACGAGGAAGGAGTTATCTCAACTGACCCCACAGAAATAAAGACTATCATAAGAAGATATTTTGAAAAATTATACAGGAACAAGATGGGTAATTTAGAGGAAATGAACAAATTCCTAGAAACACACAATCATCCTACATTGATGAAAGAATAAATTGATGAACTTAACATACCAATCAGAAATAATGAGATAGAATTAGTCATCAAAAACCTCCCAACTAAGAAAAGCCCAGGACAAGACATATTCACAGGTGAATTCTAACAAACATTTGGGAAGAACTAACACCAAACGTGCTTAAACTCTTCCAAAAAATAGAAGTGGAGGGAACATTGACTAACTAATTCTATAATGCCAACATTACACTAATACCAAAGCCAAAGATGCCACAGGAAATAAAAACTATAATCTTATCTCTCTAATGAACTTAGATGCTAAAATTCTCAATTAAATACTTGCTACTCATATTCAACAATATATTAACCAATTTATGCACCAAGACCAAGTGGGTTTTTGTGCAGGGTATGTAAGGATGATTCAACATAAGAAAACCAATATAATATATCACATAAACATTTTGAAAGAAAAAAAACAATCTTCTCTATAGATGGAGAAAAAGCATTCAAAACACTTTCCTGTTAAAAACACTACCAAAGATAGGAATTGAAGGAAATGTCCTCAACATGATGATATGAAAAACCAACAGCTAACATCATATTCAATGGAGAAATCTTAAAAGCTTTCCCTCTAAGATTGGGGAAAAGGCAAGGATGTGCACTTTCACCACTCCTATTTTACATTCTTTTAGAAATACTTGCTCGAGCACTTATAGAAGAAAAAGATCCTAAAGGGATCCACTTTGTCAAGGAAGAAATAAATATCTCACTATTTGCAGATGACATGATCTTTTACATAGAAAGCCCTGAGAAAATTACAACAAAGCTTCTAGAGCTTATAAATGAGTTCAATAAATTTGAGGGTTATAAGATCAAAGTGCAAAAATCAGTAGCATTTCTATACACCAATACTGAGCAATCTGAAGAGGAAATCAATTTTAAAAATCCCATTTACAATAGAAACTAAAAGAATCAAATACCTAGGAATAAATTTAACTAAAGATGTAAATGACTTATACAAAGAAAACCACACAACACTGTTAAAGGAAATCTAAGAAGACTTAAATAAATGGAAGTATATTCCTTGTTCATGGATAAGAAGACTAAACAGCATTAAGATGTCTATCCTACCCAAACTGATCTACAAATTTAATGCAATCCCAATAAAAATCAGCATAGCATCTTTTACTGAATTAGAAAAACTATGAAATTTATCTGAAAGGGAAAGAGGCCATGAATAACCAAAGACATATTGAATAAGAAATATAAAATTGGAGTATTGGCAGTACCAGACTTTAAAACATAATACAAAGCTACAGTGGTCAAATCTGCATGGCATTAGCACAAGTATAGACATACTAATCCATTGAAACAAATTGAGAGTTCTGATATAGATCCTCGCATTTACAGTCATCTGATATTCAACAAGGCCACCAAGTCCATTCAACTGGGAAAGAATGGCCTCATCAACAAACGGTGCTTGGAGAACTGAATATCCATATCAGAAAGGAGGAGAGATGAACACCGTCTCAACCATAAACCAAAATTAACTTAAGTTGGATCAAAGATCCAAATATAATAGAGAAGAACATAAAGTCCTTGGAAAATAATGTAGGGAAACAACTGCAGGATCTTGTAATAGTAAATGGTTACATGAAATTCAAACCCTAAGCACAAAGAGCAAAAGAAAAAATAGAGAAATGGGACCTCCTCAGAATTAAAATTTTGCACCTCAAAAGAGTTTGTCAATAAAGTGAAAAGGCAGCCTCCTCAATGGGAGAAAATATTTGTAACCATACATCTGATAGGGGCCTAATATCCTGCACATATAAAGAAATCCTACATCGCAAAAGTAAAAAGACAAATAACTCATTTTAAAAATGGGCAAGTGATTTGAATAGACACTTCTACAAAGAAGAAATACAAATGACTAAAAAGCACATGAACAAATGCTCAACATCACTACCTATTAGGGAAACACAAATAAAAACTACAATAAGATATCATCTTACACCCTTTAGAAATGTGGCTATTAAAAAAACAGAGCACTATAAGTGTGGGAGAGGATGTGGATGAATGGGAACACTCACCCACTGCTGGTGAAAATGTAGAAGGGTGCAGCCATTGTGGAAGACAGTATGGTGGTTCCTAAGAAAACTAACTGTAGAACAGCCATATGCTCCAGCAATTCCACTGTTGAGTATATACCCAGAAGATCTGAAGGCAAGACACAAACAGATATATGCACAGCAATGTTCATTGTGGCATTATTCACTATTGCCAAAAGTTAGAATCAACCCAAATGCTCTTCAACAGATAAACTGATAAACAAATTGTGGTATATGCATACAATGGAATATTACTCAATTGTAAAAAGGAATACAGTAGTAACACATGGGATAACATGAATCTTGAGGACCTTATACTTAATGAAGCATGCTGTGCACTGAAGGACAAATATTACATGAACTCACTGATATGAATTAAACAAATTGAGCAGACTCAAAGAGCTGGAGTCTGGAAAAGAGGTTTACAGGAAATAGAGAGGGAGCTGTGATTCCAATTAGAGGTGGAGTGGACATCATCATCCCAGAATCCTCAGGATTGGGGAATGAACTATTGACTGAAGTAGTCTAACTGGTATTCCACTATAGACTTGTGATTCAGCAATGGAAGAAATTATCTCTTTGATGTGGAGGCAGTGACTATTGGAGGTTCTGATGGCTGGAGAGGCAAAAACATATGCAATACAAGGGCATTTTAGGGACTTGGGAATTGTCCTGCATGACACTGTAACAATAGATGCAGGCCATTATATATCTTGCCATAACTGACAGAATTGGGTGGGAGAGTGTGTAAACTACAATGTAACCTATAATCCATGCTTAGTGGCAATGATCCAAAATGTGTTCATCAATAACAATGAATATCCTTCACTAATGAAGGATGTTATTAATGTGGAAAAATGTAAGAGGGTTGGGGAGTGGAGCATATGGGAATTTCCTATATTTTTTATGTGACATTTGTATAATCTGCCTATCTTTTAAAAAAATAAAAAATAGAAGAAAAAAAAAAAAACAATTATACACAAACTTTTCCAAAAAATTGAAAAGACATGATGACTTTTCAATTTATTTTTAAAACTCAGCATTACCTTAATAGCAAAACCAGATAAAGATATTATGTGAGAACAATACTACAGGCCAAGATTCTTCATGAGCATAAATATAAAAATTCTAAACAAAATCTAGCAAATTGAATTCAATTATATATAAAAAGGATAATACATGAGGACCAAGTGGGGTTTGTGGTGATAGTTTCATACGTGATGATGGTTTGGTACATCAAATTTTATCAAATGTTACACTTAAAATATATTCCGTTTATTGTATGTCAATTATGCCTCAATAAAACAGTTTAAAAAATTGAAACTTAGTGGTAAACATAGGTTCTGAGGGAAGGGGAAGTTTAGAATAGAATAGAGAGAACAGAAGTAATTTTCAGGACATTGGAATTGTTCTGCATGGTCTTGCAATGATGGATACAGGCCATTTATAACAGTGTTCAAGCAAATTACAAATCATAATGTAAACTATTGACCATGGTTAGTAGCAATGCTTCAATATTTGTACATGAAATTGAACAAATGCCCTGTAAACTTGTTAAACGTTATTCATAGGGGAGAGTGGGAGAGAAAGTCTTAGATAGAAGTGTCAAAAAGGATTTTCTTTTTCTTGTTTCTGATCATGGGCAGATAATTTTCACCCTTTCACTATTTGAAAAGGAAATGTTTCCAGTGTCCACATTCAGGAAAATCTCTATTGGTGTAAGTTGATATTCATACAGAGGGAAGTCCCAGGAAAAGTGCTGGCTGAAAAGAACCTTGCATTTCTCAAACTAACAGTCCAGAATCCAAGTTCTGAAGAGAATAGGGCCCTCCCTTTTTAGTTAACAGCATTATTGCAAACACCCAGAGCCCATTCTTTGCTTGTTCCCATGTCCACCTATCATTAATTGTGGTCAGTTTTGAGCCAAGAGGAACCCAGGACACAGATTGAGGATGTAAATCTCTAGGTATTCCTTATGTCAATTTTTGATATGTCCACATTACATATACCTAGATCATCAGAAGTGGGAAGGAAGTCATTGGCCATGTCAACATCATTATTCATACCTCTGGGAATAACTCATTTTTCAAATGAATGTCTTGTTCTTTACCTCTTTGAGAATACCTTTCTTTTTTTTTTCTTTTTTGGCTTAATATGACCTTTCTTCAATTTTGCAG
>JAKSZT010036509.1:0-13628 GCA_026826555.1 Tolypeutes matacus
AAAAAATACATAGGAATGTACAAGACAAACAATGAACCCTATTTCGAACCATGGAGTATAATTAGTACAATTTTAAAAAATATTCATGAATTGAAACAAATGTACCACAGTAATGTGAGGGGTTAATAATAAGATGCTTTATCGGGTCTCTGTGTGTTATGCATGCTTTTTCTGTAAAACCACAATTTTTTTCTAATTAAAAAAACATTTGAGAGAATCAACAGAACCAAATGTTGGTTGTTTGAAAACATCGATAAGATTGACAAAACTTTAGCTAGTTTGAGGATGAAAAAAGAGAGAGGATAAAGATAACCAAAATCTGAAATGAAAAAGGGGGCACAACTACTGACCCTACAGAAATAAAAAGGTTTCTAAGAAGATGCTATTGAAGCAGGCTTGATAGGAATTCAATAGATGGATATGGAACCTGGCAAGAAGTCCATGTGGACATCAATATCCCCAAGATGGCTGCTGGAAGACCCTCGAGAGATTTTGGCCATTCAGAATGAGGTTTTATCCACAAGCCAGGAAGAGCCCTGGATATTCTCCTGGGGCCTTATAATTGAACCCTCCTGGGGGATTGATGGGTGGGGTAATCAATCAAAACAGCAAACATACTGGAACTCATCTTGTTCCATAATCAAAGAGGTGGAATAATTAATGGTTTAAAAGTGGGTACAAAAGTCTCTCCTGTCCTCATTCCTCTTGGTTTCTGCACCCTGCTCTCGCTGTGTCTCCTGGTCATGGATCAACACACAAGTAAAATCTGGGCATTTAAAATCGATAACGGGAAATTTTAGTCTATAAACCAGCCCTCTTTATCACTCTTCAGCCCCTTCCTCTCTCTGGGACCCATGATCTGCTATTTTCTCCCATTTCTCCTCCCTCCCTCCCTTAATAAATTACTGGCTTAACTAACACAACGTGCTCTTGAAATTCATTTCTGCAGCATAGTCATGAACCTAGACAAAATCCACTAAAACTATGATCAATTATATGCCAACAAATTAGAACACCTAAATGAACTGGTCAATTTCCTGGAAATACACACACTACCTACACTGACTCAAGAAGAATTAGAGGATATCAACAGTTCAATAACTAATAAAGAAAATGAATCTGGAATCAAATTTCCAAATAAAGAAAACCCCAGAACCATCAGCTTCACTGGTGAATTTTACCAAATATTCTAAGAAGAATTACAGCCACTCTTACTCAAATCTTCCAAAAATTTTAAGAGAATAAAAGCTTTTACACCCATTCTGTGACACTATCATCACTCTAACACCAAAGCCAGGTACCACAGGAAAAGGAAATTACATATCAATGTTCCTTGTGAGTACACATGCAAAAATCCTTATCAAAATACTAGCCAACCAAATCCAGCAGCACATTAAAAGAATTTTATACTAAGATCAAGTGGGATTAATCCCTGGCATGCAAGGGTGATTCAACATTAGAATATGATTTAAAATGATTAATCACATTAATAGAACAGGACAAATCCTCATGACACATAAAATGTATTTGAGAAATTCTAGCAGCAATTCTTGATAAAAACACTTTGAAAAATAGGAATAGAAGGAAATTTCCTCAACATGATAAAGGATATGTATAAAGAACTTACAGATAATATCCTACTCAAGGGCGAAAGACTGAGAACTTTCCCCCTAACATCAGGAACAATACAAGGACATTTACTGTTACCATTGTTATTCAATATTGTACTGGAGGTTCAAACCAGTTGAACTATGCAAGGAAAATAAATTAAAGGTGTCCAAATTTGAAAGGAAGAAGTAAAACTTCCCATCTTTGCAGATGACATGATTCTGCAAATGGAAAATCCTGAAACATCCACATCAAAGCTACTAGAGTTAATAAACCAATTCAGCAAAGATGTGAGATCAAAATGTAAAAATCAGTAGTGTTTCTATACACTTGTAATGAACAATTTGAAGAGGAAATCATGCAAAATTACATTTAGAATAACAATTAAAGAATCAAATAATTAGACTAAATCCAACTAAGGATATAAAGGGCTTATACACAGAAATCTACAAAACATTGGTAAAAGGAATTAAAGACCTCAATAAATAGAAATACATACATGTTCATGGACTGGAAGAATAAATATAATTAAATTGTCAATTCTACCTAAAATGATTTCCAGATTCAACACAATCCTAACAAAAATTCCAACAGTATTCTTGCAGAAAAGGAAAAGGAAAGCATCCAATTTATATGGAAGTGTATATGGCCCCAAATAGGCAAAGCTGTCATGAAAAAGAAGAATATAGTAGAAGGAGTCACACAGTCTGAATTTAAAATTTTTACAAAACTGCAGAAATATAAAAATAGCATGGTCCTGGCACAAGGAAAGACATAAAGACTAGTGAAATTGAATTGAGAGGTCAGAAATAAACACATCTATAGCTGATTAAAAGTTTTTTTCAGTTTTTATTTATTTACTTTAAGAAACTTTAGATTATATAAATGTTACATAAAAAATATAGGGGATTCCCATATGCCCCACTTCCTCCCCCTCTTACAAGTTCATACATTAAGAACTTCCTTCATTAGTGTGGTACATTTACTACAATTGATGAAGAAATGTTAAAGCATTCTAACTAACCGTGGATTATAGTTTATACACTTTGTCCCATGCAATCTTGTAAGTTATGACAAAATATATAATGGCCTGTGTATTAGTCAGCCAAAGGGGTGCTAATGTAAAATACCAAAAATGGGTTGGTCTTTATAAAGGGTATTTATTCTGGGTAGAAGTCCACAGATACCAGGCCATAAAGCGTTAGGTTTCTTCTCTCACCACAGTCCATTGCCACGTGTTAGAGCAAGACAGTTGCCAGCGTTTACCAGGGTTCAGGCTTCTGGGGTTCCTCTCTTCCTGAGGCTGCGTTTCTCTCTGGTCTTAGCTCCTGTTTCCTCCACAAGGTCAGCTGTAGACGATCAGGCAAACGGCTTGCTTCTCTTCTCCTGGGGCCTTCTTTCCAATATCAAAACTGCTTCTCAAAAGACTGCTTCAACTGTCCTTTGCCTTGCCTTTTATATTCAATTCCCCACCCACCAAGGGGTGGGGCTCAACACCCTAATCCTAACCTAATCATGCCCAGATTAACAGATCAGTTTACAAGCATGATTCAATTATATTTTTGTAATTCATAATTACATCAAATTCCCCAACGGTTACAGCCTGTATCCATCATTGCAACATCATTCAGGACAATTCCAATGTCCTGAAAATGCCACCATATTACACTTATTTTTTTTAAAGATACTTAGGTTACATAAATATTACATAAAAAATATAGGGGATTCCCATATGCCCCGCTCCCCACACCACCCACATTTTCCCACATTAAGAACATCCTTCATTAGTGTGGTTCATTTGTTACAATTGATGAACACATATTGAAGAATTGCCACTAACTATGGATTATATATGGAAGTGTATGGATTATAGTTTATAGTTTACACTCTGTCCCATGCAATTTTGTAAGTTATGACAAAATATATAATGGCCTGTATCCATTATTGTGAAGTCATGCAGGACATTTCTAATGTCCCAAAAATGCCCACACATTATACCTATTTTTCCCTTTCCCTCCCCTCAGAACCTCTGGTGGCCACTCCCTTTATATCAGTGATAAAAGTTCTTCCATTGCTAGAATAATAATAAGTCTATAATATCATAATAAGTCTAGTTTAGTCCATTGTTCATTCCCCAATCTTGAGGATTTGGGGATGGTGATGCCCACTCTGCCTCTAATTGAGAGGGGGCTTAGATCTCATGGGGCAGATGGATGGATCTATCTTGTTTGCAGTTGTCGATTCTCTCTGTTCCTTGGGATGGGCATTGTCCAACATCGTCAGCTTGTTGGTTGTCCTGAGTGAGTCCAATGAACTGGAGAGTAGGTGTTGCAACTCCATTGAGATTCAGGGCCCAACTGGCACATGGACAGACCAAAGATGTAAGACCCTTGGACATACACCTATCAAATATAGTACTAACTATAGGTTCAAATAGAAGGGGCAGAAGAGTCTTGAGTAGGGAAACCACAAATGAGTCCAACTCTCTCACACTGGCGAGCATAAATTCCAAGGTAAGGCCCACGTGCAGGGTTCAAAGCTCCTGAGCTGTCTGCCCTGCTTATAGTGTCTGGATGTCCCTAGAGTCCTCAGGAGCTCCTCTATTTGAGGCACTATTTACTGTGGCAATCAATGAGATCCTGCTGAGAAGTGCATAAGTGTAACCTCTGAAATGACCTCCAGACTCACTTGAAATCTCTTAGCGATAAAAACTCATTTGTATTTACCATTTCCCCCTTATGTTCAAGGTCTTTTTCCAGGTGCATTGCTAGTTGGTGCTTGGTAATAATCCTCTGGGCCAGGAAGTCTCATCCTCAGGAGTCTTGTGCCACACCAGGGGTGGGGAGGAATGTAGTGAATTTATATGCTGAGTTTGGCTTAGAGAGGCCATATTTTAACAACAAGGAGGCTCTCTGGAGATAACTTTTAGGCAACATATATTACTAGGCTAAGCTTCAATGTCAAAATAAAAGGTTCATAAGTACAATCATCAATATCAAGGGCCTGGCACAACGGTCCATCCTCCTTCACTAGGCATCACCCCTGTACTGTGTTTGACAAGGGTGCCAAGTCCACATAAGGGGTGAAAACAATCTCTTCAACAAATGGTGCTATGAAAACTGTATATTCATGTGCACAAGAATAAAGGGGGTCCCCTGCCTCCAAATATCAACTCTAAGTGGATCAAAGACCTAAATATAAGAACCAAAAAATATAATGATCCTAGAATAAAATATAGTGAAGCATTTAAGCCTAGAAAAAACATAGTGAAGCATTGTCATGACATTGTGTTATGCAATGGTTTCTTAGACTTAACACCAAAAGCACAAACAACAAAAGAAAAAATAGATAAATGGGACTTCATCAACCTAGAAACTTTTGTGCATCCAAGTACTTCATCACGTGGATGAATCTTGAAGACCTTATGTTGAGTGAAGCAAGCCAGGCACTGAAGGATGAACAGTATATGACCTCACTGATCTGAACTGAGGAAAGTGAGCAGTCTCTGAGAACCATTGTCTGAAAGACAGGTTAACAAGGGAAAGTAAGAGAAGAGCAGGCTTTGAGCCATCACCCATATGGACATAATCTATGGTAAAGGGATAGAGTGTGGTTGCATGTTGGGGGATGGGGCAGATGGGTGGTGGTGTTCCTGGGTTTGGTGGTGCAGCACTAGTGGGTGGGTGGATTAGGAAGGGCAGGTTCAAATTCCCAGGGCATGTAACTGTGAATCTTGACATTCCATGGGTTGGGAGAGGGTGGTATCATGGGCCCTGGGGGGCTGGGGGGAAGGGAACAGTCAATATCTAATGGGGTGATTGGTGGTCATGGGGAAGGTTTTTCATTACCTTACAATAATGGACCCAGGATATGGTAAATATCATCAAAATTATTAAACTGTATCATCTAAATTGTAAACTATACTGTAAATCATTGACAATGTTTAACTGCTATATTTTGCTATCTGTATAACAGTTATAACAATGCTAACATCCAAAAAAAGGGGGGGGGGTTAATATGGGGTGAGAACGGGGGGTGGTTTGGTATCTGGGAGTCTCCGGCACTCCGTGTGTGACTTTGCTGTGACCTAAAACTTCTTTGAAAATTAAATGAAAAATTGGGAGAAAATGGGGATTGAGAGTGGGAAGATGTCAAGGCACACCGGACATCCGATAACACAGTGAAAAAAGGAAGGAAAGAAAAGAAAAGAGAAAGGAAAAAAAAAAGAATATATATATATATAAATATTTTAAGGCATTTCCTTTGCATTTTTGCCCATTTTTTTAAATGTCCCAATCTGCTAATTATATTTTGTTTTGTTTTGTTTTTTGTTTGATTATTTGGTTTTTTTTTTCTTTTTTTTTCCCCTGAGTTTCCTTATCTTTGTCTCTTGCATGTAAGCTTATCATAGTTGTTTCTTTTTCCTAGTAAGTGTATTTGATTATTTTATGGACTACATGTTCATGGAGGATTTGGATCACAGAAGGGTTACAATGGGTACTGCAGGGGATTATTGGTGGGGGGTGTCTGGGAGGGGGGTTTCATGGGAATTAGTTCATCTGAATATACATGAAAGATATACAAAATCATTCAAAAGATCAAAAGATGGGGCATGGTCACGATGGGTGGGCAATCACACAATAAATAATTCCTAGCCTGGAGAGCTCTGCCACAGTCTCCAAGGGAGGAGCAATAGTCCTCTGAGTGCAGGGACAGTGTCTGTAAAAAGAGGATGACCCACTGATGTGTTCTTTTTATTGATGACTACCCTTGTGAGCCTTCGCTCTTGTAACTGAGACTTAGCCTGCAGTTGTGGGGTGCCTAAGGGTTGCCACCTGAGAGCCTCCTTGTTGCTCAAATGTGGCCTCTCTCTAAGCCAAACTTCCCCCCAACATGGGACATGACTCCTGGGTATGAGCCTCCCTGGCAACGAAGGATTAATACCAAGTGCCAACTGGCAACACAACTGGAAAAAGACCTTGAATAAAAGGGGGAAAGGTAAAGACAAATGAGTTCAAGTGACTAAGAGACTTCAGAGAGAGTCGGGAGGTCATCCCAGAGGTAACTCTTACGCACACCTCAGTAGGAGCTCATAGAACATCTAAGTGCCTATCACCCCACACAGAGGGGCTCCTGAGAGCTCTGGAGACACCCAGGTCCTATATAAGGGGGGATGATAGCCCCAGAGACTGACGCCTTATCAGTGGGCTCTATTTTGGAATCTGTGCTCCTGAGAGTGACAGAATTGGACTCAAATAAGTCCTCCCTGCACATGGTTCATCAGTCCCTTCTATTCAAACCTATATGTGATGCTGGAGTTTTTAGGTATACTTCCAGAGACGGGAGCCTCTGGCCTACCTATGTGCCAGGTGTGCGTGGAATCTCGGTGGAGCTGCAACTCCTACCCTACAGCTCAATGGACTCATCCAAGTCACCTGGCGAGGAGACTACAATGGGCAATGGGCATCCCAGGGAATGGAGAGGGCCTGCATCTGCAGGCTGGATCATCCCACCCACCATATCCATGGGATATAAGCCCTCTCTCACTTGGAGGTGGAGTGGACATCACCATCCCAGTCCCCTCAGGATTGGGGGAAGAACTATGGGCTAGAGTGAACTTGATGGTATTCTGCTGTACACATATATACACATATGGTGATTCTAGCAATGGAAGAAATTATAAAAATGAGTTGGAGCCAGTGGCCACTTGACACTTTTGGGGCAGGGAGGGTACAAGTAGTTGAAATACATGGGCTTCTTTGGGATTTGGAGATTGTCCTGAGTACCGTTGTGGCAACAGATATAGGCCATTTTAAATCAGCACACACCACTCAGAACTGTGTGGGAGAGAGTGTGGTCTACTATGTGAACTGTGGTCTATGGTTGGTGGCAAGGCCCCAGGATGTGTAAGTCCATTGAGGGTGGTGGGCCACACTTGTGGGAGATCTTTGTGTGGGATGTGGTGGGAGGTGTGGGAGGTGGGCAACATGGGAATCCCAGTGGGTTCCGTGTAATATTTTGGGTAATCTAAGCACCTCTTAAAATATATTTATATATATATAAATAACATTTTTGTAAGCAAATGCACATATATGCATATATATTTATATATCATTTTACAAATATTGGTATGTATTCTGAAAATTTTGATTTTTACCCACAATAAAATATAAATTAATTAAAAAACAAAAAAGACAACCTACAGATTGGGAGAAAACATTGGAAAACTACATGTCCAATAACAGTGTAATATCCAGAATATAGAGAGAAATTCTACAACTCAAATTAAAAAAGACAAACAAATCAATTTAAAAACTGAGAAAGACTTAAATAAATATTTTTCCATATAATATATCAGAGGACCAGTAAACAAATGAATAGCTGCCCACAATAATTAGCCATTAGGGAAAATGAAAACCAAGACTACAATTTCACACCTGCTAGATTGCTTTTATTAAAGAAACATAAAATAGAAGTGTTGTAGAGGATTTGGATAAATGGTACACTTATTCGTTGTTGGTGAGAATGTAAAATGATGTAGCCTCTGTGGGGAAACAGTTTAACAGTTCCTTAGAAAGTTAAGTATAGAATTATCATGTGACCTAGGAATCCTACTACTAGTTAAATACCCTAAATTATTTGAAAATAGGGACTCAAAGATATTTGCACATATATCTTCACAGCTGCATTGTTCACAATTGCCAAAAGGTAGAAGCAACCCAAGTGTCCATCAGGAGGTGAAGAGGTAAATAAAATATAGTATATACGTACAATGAAATATTATTCAAGCATAAAAAGAATGAAGCTCTGATACAAGTGGCAATATGGGTGAACCTTGAAGACATAATTTTGAGTGAAATAAACCAGACACAAAAGAACAAATCTTGTTTGATCTCAATGATATGAAATACTTAGAGTAAGCAAAGTAGTAGCATCAGAAACTAAGGCCTGGGCTGGGTATAGGTAATGAGAGTTAATACTTAATTGGTAGAGTTTCTATTTGGTATGATGGAAAATTTCTGGTAATAGATGATGGTGATTACACTCAACATTGTAATTTGAGTGTAATTTACAGCACTTACTTATATATTTCAATGTGGTTAAGAGAGGAAATTTTAAATTGTGTATGTGTCACTAGACTAAATATTTTTAAAAAAACCTAAGACTGCACAACACAAACAGTTAACACTAATATAAACTATGGACTAAAGTTAACAGTGTAATTATAATAACATCGTTTCATATATTGTATTAAAGTTTCCACATTAATGGAAAGTCTTAATAATAGGAAAACTATGTGCATGGGGGTATATGGGAAATCTGTGTCGTCTGCATGATTTTTCTCTAAATCTTCAACTTTCCAATAAAATTTAATTAATTAATTATAGAAAGAGACATTTGGTAGTCCTTAGACAGGGAGAGGGAATAGAGGATCTCTTTGTGTGTCAGTTAAAATTATTTTAATGTTTTAAGACTACAGAAATGGAAAGTACTGACCATATTTGAATTTAGTTTAGGGTTTCCGAATTCATATCCTTTAATAAAATAAATCAGAAGAGGTATATAATTTGGTACTGGAAATCAAGCCATAAAACTTTAGTATTTATCAAAATGCTAACATATCACTGAACCTCCTAATCCAATTATTTGCCAAAAAGTCACTAGCATCATTGACTAAAACATTTAAATGATTATTTTTTTATCATAAACTATAAAAATAGTTGTGTTATCCAACTTTCTATCAATCTTTTTGGTAAAGTCATGTGAACCAAGTTTTAGGTTAAAGGTACAAAGGCTTTAGCTTGAGCACAGGCAATTCTTATCTAACTGGCTTCACTGAGATGATTTATTTAGTTCTCTAAATGAGCAGTGACCATAGTGAGTTGCCCCTGGGTTGAGCATCATGATTCTGTAGACCCAATTCATTAAAGGCTGATATTCTTTTGCCAACACAGGTAACTACTGGGTTTGCTCTTCCTTCATCTTCTCCTTCTCTCTCAAGAATTAAAGCATGGTGATTTCAGAGAGTTTAAAAGTTTCAGTCAAGAATCAAGTGAGATATTTGTTATTTTGAGTGGTTCCTTTATTGTGTATTTCCTATTTTTCTTGCTTTATTATTAAAGCTTCCCCTTTCCCTCTTTCAATTATTGAAAAGGATTTACTAATTCTACGAATATTCACTTCATGCACTAGCAGATTTTTGTCTAGTAATATTAATATAAGAACCCTGTGAAGAAAGTTGGTGAGAGTAAATATAAATTGGTCCGAAGCATAAGCAGGGAAGATGTTTTCCTTCCTTTGGTGTTTTGAAGGGAAAATCCCTCTGCCTACTACCAAATATTTCTCACCCTCAGTACTTCTGTGGACCTTAGATATTAAAGAGCCCTGATCAACTATAGATCATTATAAGAATAGGTAAATGTAGCAGTTTGGCATTATTTATGAATTCCAAAAATAGATATTGGATTATATTTCTGAACTGGTCTTTTCCTCTGTGCATATTAGCTCATATTGGATTCAGAGGTTTTGCTTTTACTTGATTAAATAATGATTAAGGCTTTCATTGAGCCATGTCATTAGGACTTTGCATCCCTGCCCACTTGGTGGGTGGGGACTCACAGAGACACCGCACTGCAGAAAAAGGAGGTTGGAGTTTTTGAGCTGGAGCCCTGGGAGGTAAGCACACAGAGGAGCTTAGTCGTGAGGAAGGAGAAAAGGCCCCTGGAAAAGAGATGAGCTGTTTGCCTGATAGTCTACAGCTGTCCTTGTGGAGAGAAGAAGCAGCTGATCCCTGAGAGAATCAAAGCCTAGAAAGCCTGACTATGGAGCCTTAAGAAGAAGGCTGAACATCGGCAGCCATCTTGCTCCAACACATGGCAATAGACTGGTAAGAGAAGTAACTTTTGCTTTACTGCTGGGTAACTGTAAGCTTCTACCCCAAATAAATACCTTTAATAAAAATGGGCCAATTTCTGGTATTTTGCATCAGCACCTCCTTGGCTGACTAATACAGCAAGTAAGCTCATTCCTATCTCCTGGGTATGATGGGGTGAAGTGACAAAGTAAAGAGTAGAGAATAAGTTGGAAATTTCCAGGAGGAAATAAATAGAATTCAAAGGGTCATGAGATTTTGTAGGTAGGCTCAGTCTATGTAGCTTAGGAAGATTGCCTTCTTTGTGTCAGGGTCTGATTCTAATGGGCTTGTGGCTTCCAAAATTAGATAAACCCAGAGGAAGGTGGCCCACTAATGTGAAGTCAGGGTTTTGATTGTGTTGATTGCATGCAGGGTTCTTGGCAAGATGGCATATAATGTAAAGTAGGCCTTCTCTGGCATTGCAGTTGGGCAGTTTGATGTAATTATGAATTCCAAAATTATAACTGGATCATGCTTGTAAACTGGTATGCTAATCTGGGCATGATTAAGTTATGATTAGGGTGTTAACTGGGCCATGTCAGTAGGGTGTTGAGCCCCACCCCTTGGTGGGTGGGGAAATCAAATATAAAAGGCAAGGCAAAGGACAGAGGGAGTAGTTTTGATGTTGGAGTTTTATTGTTGGAGAGAAGGCCCTGGGATAGAGACAAGCCATTCACCTGAGAGTTCACAGCTGGCCTTGTGGAGAGTAGCAAAGCCTAGAGAGCCTAATAGTCTACAGCTGATCTTGTGGAGGAAACAGAGGAGCTAAGCCCGAAGAGAAACACAGCCCCGGGAAGAGAGGAACCCAAGAAGCCTGAACCGTGGCAAACGTCAGCAGCTGTCTTGCTCCAACATGTGGCAATGAACTTTGGTGAGGGAAGAAACTTACGCTTTATGGCCTGGTAACTGTGGACTTCTACCCGAAATAAACACCCTTTATGAAGACCAACCAATATCTGGTATTTTGCATTAGCACCCCTTTGGCTGACCAATACATAATTTGGTACCAGGAGTGGGGTAGTGCTTTTGCAATTACCAAAATGTTGGAACGGTTTTATAAATGGGTAAGGGGTATTTTTTGGAGGAATTGTGAAATGCTTGATGGAAAAGGCCTAGATCACTTTGAAGAGACTGTTGATAGTAATATGGATGCTAGAGAGACTTTCTATGATGCCCTAGAAGTAAATGATGAAACTATTATTGGAAACTGGAGGAAAGGCGATCCATGTTTTAAAGTGGTAGAGAACTTAGCAAGATTAACCCCTGTTGTTATATGGAAGACAGAATTTGAAAATGACGAACTGGAGCATTTAGCTGAAGAACATTCCAAGGTAAACTCTGAGAATGTGGCTAGGCTTCTCCTTGCAGCTTATAACAAAATACTAGATGAGAGAAATATACTAAGGACTGAACCTTTGGACACAAAGAAAACAGAAACTGATTCTGGAACTTCCAAGTTTCTGGAAATCAAATTCCCAGATGAAAATGCCCCATTTGAAGACTTTACTAAACTTGGAACTTTTAAATCAGAATTGAAGGTGCAGTTATCTAGGAAAAACTTGTGGAAAGTCTTACTGTCTGATGGCTTGGACCCCTGCTTCCTGCATGCTAAACCAACAAAGTTTTTGAGAGAGCTTTATGAACAAACCACTGTCAGCTTGGATAAAAGAGGACATGGAAAGAAAAGATTGAAGGAGAAACAGCTTTAAGAAGAAACCCATAGATGCTGAGATCTGGAATTAAGACATTGCCTTGGGCCAAAAGAGGAGTCCCACCCATGTGTACAGAGAAGGTGAGTTTGCCCCAGAGGTTGAAAAGGGTGGATGTTCCTACCTGATGTTCTGGGAGAGTTTTGCCTCCCCAGGGTACAGAGAGGGTGAGTTTGCCCCAGCAGTTGAAGAGGGTGGATATTCCCATCAGATATTCAGGAAGAGTTTTGCTGTCCCAGGGTACAGGGAGGGTTGAGCACATTCCTCAAAGATTAGGGTGGTTAAGGTCAGCACCCCATAGGTCTGAGAGGAGTGCTCCTGTCCACCATGGATTAGAGAAGGCCAGATGGTCAACCTATTACTCTGAGAGGGTTGAACCTGTATGCCAAAGGTTAGGGAAGGCCAGGTGGTCAACTCATTGCTCTAACAGGGTTGAACCTGTATGCCAAAGGTTAGGGGGAAAGTTGTCTTCACCTCACTGTATTAGGGGGGCTAAGACTCTAACCCAAAAATTGGGTAAGGTGTGGCAACACTCTTGAAGGGTGAGGTCTGGATCTTGGTCGACAGCCAGATGCTTGATGAAGGTGGAACCAAGAAAATGGCTGTTGGACAAGCCTGTGGAAAGGGTGGGTACCCATGTGGCCCCAAGGAGAAGAAACCATAGTCTTAAGAATGACTCTCAGACTTTGAAATCGAATGGAGGATGTCCTGCAGGTTTACTGAACTGTAAAGGACCCATGGCTTATGTTTAACATCCCAATTTCTCCTTATGGTAATGAAAATGGTTATTCTTTGCTTTTCCATTTGTGTATTGGAAGCGGGTAAATTGTTTTGTAAGTTTCAGAGGTCTATAGCAGACACGACTTTGCCTCAAGAAGAACTGTATTTCTTTAAAATGTTTATGATATGACTTCATACTTGCATTGTTACTAATTTAAGGTTTTTCGAATATTGTAATGTATTTTTGGAATTCAGAGGGTGGAGTGTTGCAGTTGGGCAGTTTGATGTAATTATGAATTCCAAAAATATAATTGGATCATGTTTGTAAACTGGTATGCTAATCTGGCATGATTAAGTTATGATTAGGGTGTTAACTGGGCCAATCAGTAGGGCATTGAGCCCCACTCCTTGGTGGGTGGGGGAATATAATATAAAAGGCAAGGCAAAGGACAGAGGGAGTAGTTTTGATGTTGGAGTTTTGATGTTGGAGAAAAGGCCCCAGGATAGAGATGCGCCATTTGCCTGAGAGTTCACAGCTGGCCTTGTGGAGAGTAGCAAAGCCTAGAGAGCCTAATAGTCTACAGCTGATCTTGCTGAGGAAGCAGAGGAGCTAAGCCCGAAGAGAAACACAGCCCAGGGAAGAGAAGAACCCAAAAATCCTGAGCTGTTGCAAACGT